>JARYGA010000650.1:0-33779 GCA_030545235.1 Helianthus tuberosus
AAAGTCACATCCCTTAAACTCGGATGACCTCGAAACTAATGCAGCGGGAAAACGTGTCATACCGCGCCAGATCCTTTAATTCCCTGAAATACATGTAAGTTGAAAAATCAACAATAATGTTGAGCGAGTTCATGTGTAAGTGAGTAAATAAACCTTTGTATGTATAAAAACCCTGGTATGTAGCAAATAAGGAAAAAGAGATCACCAATGGTTTGCAAGGCCATTGATATGTGTGAAGTGCAAGTAGGAAGACTCAAACCTAGCGGATTTATGCGTTGGGCACAAAGTCACCCCGAGGTCCGTTCTGTTTGGGCCTGGGGCTGGGCTCGCTACACCCAGATAGATCTACCGCTCCTGTCCCTCGGTCCTACCTTGAGGATTAATGGCCTCAAGTTTCCGCCTACCCACTCACATGATCTTAAGTAGTAAATCTCCTTACGCTAACCATACCATGTATAAAGTATTTGTAACCAAAGTAACATGTATTCCACCCACGCAGTTTAGAAAACTGAAAACAGTTAAGAGAAAAGGGGGACATGAACTCACAGTGGTGCGTCTCTACCAAGTATATCTCCTGATCGAGCAGCTGTGCGACGACCTACACGTACTAAATCTATTAGACGGACGGCCGTGCCTTAGCTTAAGGTTTAAGTTTTTGGGAAATAGTTAGACACCTATTTCGTGTTTATATTTTTGTAAATACTTGGTAATTATTCTCCTTCCCAAGGATGGGGGATTTAATACATGCGTGTTCGTAAAATTCAAAATACATTATTAAGTCTCACTTAATATATTTTATTTCTTACTCCAAAATATAATCATTTTTCCCAAAAATATTATATTTTATTCCATGTATTTTTTCGAAATAATATTCTTGACAAATACGCGTTCATTGGTATTTTTTGAATTGCGTAAGTTACGGATAAAGATCGGGTGGTAATAATTATACCGTTGTAACTTATTATTTATTATGAAGGCGTTTGTATTATTTTGGAATCGTTATCATTCGGTAATATTATTTTTACCCTAAAAATAATATTTGTATAGTTCACAAAATAATCATAGAAATTCACAAGTGTTGTTATGAAAAACATATATTCTAAATATATATATTTCAGGTTTTATTTTGTGAAAATCCCGCCTCCAATATTTTGTAAATAAAGTTATGGCGAAATCTTTAATTCGAAAATAAGTCTAAAATGTATTTCTAACACTTGTAGTGAAAATATTTCTAAGTGTTAGGTTTTTGGAAAATTTTCGCCAGAGTTTCCCCTGTAACTGGAGGTGGCCACGCTTTCAAGCGTATCATTTTCTTTTAAGATTCAAATCAACAATTCTCTCATTCAACCAAAACAATATCCAAAGCATCAACTAGTCAAAATATATATAAATCGCATAAATTACATGAACTTGTGGTTTATCCAAAAATATGAAGTAAATCCCATTACTTTTAGTGGATCTTTTGTATAAATCAATCTGATTTCGTTAAAGTCTCGTTTTTAACGAAATTCCATCTTTACAACTTCTTGTAAAATTGGACAAAACTAGTTCTTTGCCGAAATTTAGTGTTACACAAGTGTCTACACACTTGGGTGTTTAAAAATCATTATTGTTCGTGTAAGATCCGGTTTTAGAAAATATGATTTCTTTGACACTTGGTCCTTTGAAAATACCGTTTGTAGATCCGTAGATCTACTAGTTTAAAACACTATTTCGTAAGAAAAATCGATTTTACACAAGTTCATGTTTAGTGTGTGGTAGAGTTTCATCATTTAACCCTTTTTATACTGAAACAACTCTATGTCATGATTCATGGTCATGACCAATCCGGGTTAGACGATGATCCGAGCTACCACATCATAGATCGGCACTAAATAGTTACACAAAACAAGTCTTGCTAGATTTACACAACATCATAGCTTTTAACCATCATTTTTAACATTTTAGTAGACTTTTAACACTTCATCTTGCAAGTTCACGAGTTTTAACCGTCACATTTCATTTTAACCACTTTAAAATAGATCGAGAGTGTGTTTAAAGCAACTTACTACTAGCTCGAGGCTAGGGAAGATTCTAGTCGAAAAATGAGTGGATAAAAGCAATGAGAAGAGGTCCTTCGCGTTCCGAATGCACCAAGCCTCCTCGTGTGAGATCCTTAACACTTGTATGCACTTGGAATAGCAAGATCAAGATCGAAAGGTGGCGGTGGGGGTGCTTGTGTCTTCGGCCGAGAGTGAAAGAGAGGAAGAGAGAGTGTGTTTTGTGAGTTGTGGAGTGAAAGTGTTAGTGAGTTTAGTCTTGAACTTATAGACAATTCCTTTCACAATTAACCAATGGATTTTATGTCTAATTGATATTAGACAAAGATGATTTAAATAATCATCAAAGTACAAAGGGTGTCCCCCTAGGGGACGAGTTCGGTTGAGGGGGGGGGGGGTCCTTGGTTGGTTTCCAACTAAGTAATTAAGTTATAGTTAGATGATTAGTAGGTGTAACCATTTACTAGTAAGTTATGCATTGCAGCGGGTGTTAGGGTATTCGGGGACCCTAACTGGCTCAGAAAAAGAAAAACAGTGTTAATGGCAATATTTTTATGTTCCGGGTAAAGTCCGGTTGTTCGGTTGGATAGTGATCCGTTAAAGTGCTTAACAAAGCTTTAAAGTGTCGTTATTATTATTTTTAGTGACACAACTTATTCCCGACACTTTGGAAAGTGTCTAGTAATGTTTTTCTCATGTTTTGGCACTTTATTAGTTAGCTAGATGCTGAATTTTAATTAAAGTGCTGAGTTTTGTACTTAAAGTACGTTTTAGGCACATCCGGTCACTGTAATCTCATTCCTAGTGACGCAGTTCTACAACCCTTATATCCCTACACTCACCACTAGTGTAGCAAACTATCTCAGGCTCTTACAGGCCTTAGAGGCAGTACCTGCCTGGTGCTAGTTATAACAGCACGTTTAATAGGTTATCCGTTCATTGTGCTACTGTGCTTTTAGTGCATCAAGGTTGTCACTACAGTTCTGTATGTAAATAGTAGAGTGACAGCAAATAAGGTATGATGCAAGTACGTACATGTATCAGTATTCAAGTAGCAGTTTATCCACAATTTCAAGTAAGCACAGTAATTAAGCAGTAATTATATATTAATTAAGTCGTACGGATACATGGTTTGGTGAGAGTTGTCACATTCTCCCCCCGTTAGAAAAATTTCGTCCCGAAATTTTAAGTTCTGCTTGTAGATGCAGGGTTCTTAGGAAATAAATGGGGGTATTTCTCTTTCATCCGGTCCTCACGCTCCCAGGTGTATTCAGGACCATGTCTGGCATTCCAACGAACCTTGACGAGCTTGACACTGCTCCGGCGGGTCTTGTTTACTTTCCAATCCGTAACCTCAACAGGTTCTTCAACGAAATGGAGCCTGTCGTCAACATGAATCTCGTCGGTGGGAATGACAACGGTATCTTGAGTTGGACTTTTCTTCAGGTTGGATACATGAAATGTATCGTGAACTCCATTCAGTTCAGCAGGTAAGTCCAGCTTGTATGCTACTAGCCCTATTCTTTCCAAAATTCTGAAAGGGCCAATGTAACGCGGATTCAACTTCCCACGCCTTCCGAAGCGTGCCACACCCTTCCAGGGTGAAACTTTCAATAAAACCATATCTCCAACTTGGAATTCCAAATGTTTCCGGTTTGGATCTGCATAGGCTTTCTGTCTTTCGCGAGTTGCTTCGATGCGTTTTCGAATCTGCGCAATCTTGTCTGTCGTCTCTTGGACGATTTCGGGACCAACAAGCTACCTATCACCTGCGTCAGCCCAGCATAGGGGTGATCGAAACTTGCGTCCGTAAAGAGCTTCAAATGGCGCGGCTCCAATACTGGTGTGGTAGCTGTTGTTGTATGAAAATTCGACTAGTGGCAAATGCTTATCCCAGCTACCGCCCAAATCCATAACACATGCTCTCAGCATATCTTCCAAGGTCTGAATAGTCCGCTCGCTTTGCCCATCCGTTTGCGGATGAAACACAGTGCTCAGATTTAATTGTGAGCCAAAAGATTCTTGGAAGGATTGCCAAATCCTTGATATGAAACGTCCATCTCTATCAGAGATGATCGAGAGAGGCACTCCATGATGTGCGACGATCTCTCGCATGTATATTTCTGCCAGTTTGCTGGTGTTATCCTTCTCTTTGATTGGCAGAAAGTGCGCTGACTTCGTTAATCGGTCCACTATTACCCAAATAGTGTTATGACCTCTTGGCGTTCTTGGCAACTTTTTAATAAAATCCATGGAGATTTGTTCCCATTTCCACTTGGGAATTTCAGGTTGTTGCAGAAGTCCTGAAGGCTTCTGGTATTCCGCTTTCACCTTAGCGCACGTTAGACACTTGCTCACATAAACATCGCCCTTCATCCTAGGCCACCAATAGTAATCCTTGAGATCTTGGTACATCTTATCCGCTCCTGGATGGATAGAGTACCGCGATTTGTGAGCTTCATCAAAAACAACTTTCCTTAAACCACCAAACAGAGGAACCCAAATCCTTTTCCCAAAACATAACGTTCCTTCCTCGTTTGGCACCAATAGCTTCTCCATCCCACGGAGATATTCTTCTTCAAGATTTCTTTCCTTAAGAGCTTCTTTCTGCGCAACACGAATGCGCAAGGAAAGATCGGTTTGGATAATCATTTCTAAAGCACTAACCCTTATGGGCTTGATCCTCTCTTTTCGACTTAGGGCGTCGGCAACCACATTCGCCTTCCCTGGATGATACTTTATCTCGCAATCGTAATCATTCAACAACTCAACCCATCGTCTTTGTCTCATATTCAACTCCTTCTGGTTGAATATGTGTTGTAGGCTCTTATGATCTGTAAAAATTGTACATTTCGTACCATATAGGTAGTGTCTCCAGATCTTTAAAGCAAATATCACTGCGCCTAGCTCCAAATCGTGCGTGGTATAGTTCTTCTCATGTACCTTCAACTGACGTGATGCGTAAACAATAACCTTCTGGCGTTGCATCAACACGCAACCCAAACCTTGACGCGAGGCGTCACAGTATACCACGAAATCGTCAGTACCTTCCGGTAGTGCTAGAATTGGCGCATTGCAGAGCTTATCCTTCAACAGCTGAAACGCTTCTTCCTGTTTGATTCCCCAATCAAACTTCTTATCTTTCTGGGTGAGGAGCGTCAATGGTTGAGCAATCTTCGAAAAGTCCTCAATGAACCTTCGATAGTAGCCAGCCAAACCCAAGAATTGTCGAATCTCGGTTGGCGTCTTTGGCGTTTCCCAACTCTTGATCGCTTCGATCTTGGTTGGATCCACATGGATTCCATCTCCATTTACCACATGTCCAAGAAATTGGACTTCACGTAGCCAAAATTCGCACTTAGAGAATTTGGGATACAACTGTTCTTTCTTCAGCAGCTCCAAAATAGCTCTTAGATGCTGTTCGTGCTCAGCCTTTGTCCTTGAATAAATCAAGATGTCGTCGATAAACACAATCACGAACTTGTCCAAGTACGGCTTGCAAACTCTATTCATCAAATCCATAAAGACTGCAGGTGCGTTTGTCAACCCAAACGGCATAACAAGGAACTCGTAGTGTCCATAACGAGTTCTGAAGGCTGTTTTCGGGATACTCTCCTCTTGTATCCTTAACTGATGGTATCCAGATCGCAAATCGATCTTTGAGTAAAAGCTTGAACCTTGCAGTTGATCAAACAGATCATCAATTCTTGGTAGAGGATATCTATTCTTGATCGTCAGCTTGTTCAGCTCCCGGTAGTCTATGCATATTCGAAAACTACCGTCCTTCTTCGTGACAAACAGGACCGGAGCTCCCCAAGGCGAGAAGCTTGGTCGAATAAATCCCTTGTCTAACAACTCTTGAAGTTGTGTCGACAATTCTTGCATCTCTGACGGGGCAAGTCCATAAGGTGCCTTAGACACAGGCGCGACGCCTGGGACTAAATCGATGTGAAACTCCACTTGCCTCTGAGGTGGCAGTCCAGGCAAGTCCTCCGGGAAGACTTCCGGATACTCCCTCACGACAGGGATGTCTTCGATCTTCGGTTCTGCAGCTTTCTTGTCTACAATGTGTGCCAGGAAGGCAGCACACCCCTTTTGCAAACACTTTCGCGCTTTGAGGCAGCTGATAATTCTTAACGGCGTATCGCGCTTTTCGCCATGTACCACAATTGTTTCGCCATCTTTGGTCGGGATACGAATGACCTTTTCGTGACAAACAATTTCTGCCTTGTTGCTTGATAACCAATCCATCCCTACTACCACGTCAAAGCTCCCCAGCTGGACTGGTAGTAGATCCAAAGCAAACTCGCGTTCTCCCAACTCGATTGCACAACCTCTGATCACTTCATTGGCTTCTACTAACTTCCCATTAGCCAATTCGATTGAGTAGGGAATATCTAACTTACTAGCGGCTAAACCAAGCATATTCTTAAATTCTAACGATACGAAGCTATAGTCGGTACCAGTATCAAATAAAACGGATGCATAGCGTTGGTTTACAGGGAACGTACCAGTAACGACATTGGGATCCTGGCGCGCTTCCCTCGCTTCGATATGGAAAAAACTCTTCCACGGGCTTGGTTCAACTCTGGGCAGTTCCTCTTAAAGTGCCCGATATCACCACAGTTAAAGCATCCAGGTCTTTGCCCGTTTCCACCTCCATTTCCAGCTTGGTTATTCCTTTGGTTATGATTCACAGCGCCCGCTTGATTCACATTGTTGCCTCGATTCCCATTACCTCCATTGTTTCCTTGTGGGCGATTTCCATTTCCACCCCGGTTATTGTTTCTGTTTCCAAATCCTCCTTGGCCTCCCTGGCCAACAGTGGCCCAACAAGAATCCTTCAAGTGGCCAGGTTTCCCACATGCTTCACACACCTTCAAACTACATCGGCCAGAATGGTGACGCTGGCAGGTGTTGCACTTGGGCTGGGTGCCCATATATCCCTTTCCTTTCCTTCCACCACTAGCTGTAACCTGAACTGGCGCTTTTGGCTCTCCTTTCTTAACAACACCACTAGTGCCTTGTTTGAAGTTCGAGAACTTTCGTTTATTACCTCCGGATGACTCGACGTGAGTCTCTTTCTTCTTTGTCTCGATCTCATCGAACTTGTTCAGGCGAATAGCCTCCTCAGTGAGAGCCACGCTCAAATCGATTGCCTCAGTAATTGTTGCAGGCTTGGAGGAGGTCACCATCCTTATGATTTGAGGAGCTAATCCCCAAATGAAGCGTTCAATCCGCTTGAATTCTGGAGTGACCATATAGGGTACCACATGCGACAGGTCGTGAAACCTCTGAACATATTCCGCGATCTTCGGACCTTCCATCTTCAAATGCCAGAACCCAGTTTCCAATCTTTGGATTTCAGCGCGAGAACAATACTTTTTGCAAATTAGTTCCTTCAGTTCGGTCCATGCTAGTGCGTAGGCAGCAGCTTCACCAAGTGTCTGCACTTGCAAATTCCACCAAGATAGGGCTCCATCCAAAAATAGCCCAGAAATGTAGGTGACTTGCTGGCCGGGTGCACATTTGCTCATGCGGAGAACAGATTCAGTCTTCTCGGCCCAACAAACAAAAGCGACAGCTCCTCCGGTGCCATCAAAGTTGACCGGCTTGCAGTCTAGAAACTGCTTGTAGGTGCACCCTACACATACGTTACAACATATGAATGGCATTAGCATCCTTGCTAGAGATATCCAATTAGATCATGGTATGTCTTAATGACTTAGTATTACCATGAGGTGGATTGTTGTTGCCATTGTTGTTTGAGCTGCTTCCGCCGGGTCCTCCTTGCGAGGCGGCGTATTGCGCGATGGCAGCAGCGATGACTTGTTGGAGTTCTGCCTCATTGGTAGGCATCGGTGTTTGACGTCTCGGCGACATCTTCTAAAAGATGGGTTCACGTCGGTCAGGCCATAATAAAGCGTACGTATCTAATGATAGTAATAGTACATAACATCTCATGTTATAATCACATTAATCACATAACATCCCATGTTATAAAACATAAATAATCAATCAAAACATCACATATGATGAGAATACTGCGATTGCATTGCCAAAGTCGGGACCACATGGTAGAGTGTACAAGTACATAATAGTGTCATACATCATCAACGACTAAGGGCTACATCACCCCAGTCCAAAAGAATATCAAATCAGTGTCAATACATCCCATATAAATGGTCAACAAAAGTCAGAATCAGAGTGCAGTCTCCAAAAATGTTGTGTGGTCAGAGCAATCGCCGTCTTCTCACCAACGTCCACCCATGCTGTACTAAAGATGCCCTAAACTGATGGTGGTGGAGGAGGGGGAAATGGGTGTAGAACAAACGTCGCAAATGGAGCCAGTCCTCCTCCATGGCTCTCTGGGTACGCAACCAAGAAGCAACCTGCTGCTCAAGTGCCAAAAGGCGTGCAGCATAGTCAGGTAACAATGGTTGAGGGTGCTGCGATGAAGTAGGGTGGGTCTGACCCTGACACTGGCACGGCGGTGGCTGAGCTCTCTCAAGCTCCTGAATGCGCCGTGTGAGTGCCTCCTGCTGGACAACAAACGACATCAGAACGTCCTCAATAGAGTACCCCATATGGAAAGGATGGTAGGGGTCGGTCGGTGGCATAACAGGCGGTGACGTCCAGAGAAATGGCTCGCTGGCTGGATCAAAAGGTGGCACAAAGAATGGTGGTACAGGGGGAATAACAGATGAAGACTGTGGCATAACTGGAATAGATGTCGGCACATGTCCAAAAGGGATGAGCCGAGGAACCCTCTCCAGGTCAAGCTGGAGGTGTGTACTGTGTAAATGAAAAAGAGAAATCAACGTGACGTGCATCGGTGGTATGAGGAGGAATAGGTGGAAGCTCATCATCCGCAGGAATCCACCCATGCTGAGCGTGCTCATCTCGTGGGTCAATCTGTGCCTCAAAAAGTGTTTGATCAAACTGTACAGGCATAGGGTCAAGGTGAGGTGCAACAAGAGGGTCAGCAGGTATATCAGCGATAAGTGGGGGATCAACATGATCAGCAGCAATAACATGGTCACCCTCCAGTAGTGGTGCATCAGCAGGGTGATCATCAATGGGTAGGTCAGCAATCACAGGATCAATGGGCATGTCAGCATGAACAGGGTCATGCTCAAACACTGGGTCAGGAGCAGCTACTGGCTCAAGGGCCATAGCAGGCTCGGGGTCAACGAACTCCATATCAAAATCTGCATGATCAGCGAATGCAGGGTCAACTGGGTCTACTGGGTCAACCATAGGCTGATCCAAGTGGATGAACTCTATCTCCTGGTCAGGGTCAAATCCAGGGGGAAAAACAGGGTCTGAATCCTCATCAAGGTCGTGATCGAAAGTAAATCTAGGAGCAGAGACAGCAGATGATGCCCTGACAGGATCTGAACCATGTGAATAGTGCTGTGCGCTCCGAGTGTGTGACGGTGCGGAGGCCACAGACCCGAAGGAGTCTGGAGCTGGTGAGTGTGCAGGTGACTCCTCAGCTGGAGCATCTGCGAGTAACAAAAGACCACCGTCAGCTAGAAGGGCCTCGCCTCAACATCGTCCTCCAGGGGCTCATCATCAAACAGATCGACGTCGTCGTCAACGTCGGCGTCGAGGAGCATATCGTAAGCAGGATAAACGGCCAAAGGTATGGGAGCAGGAATCTCTACGAGTGGTAGGTACCCAGCAAAAGGGCCATCAGCGGGCTCATCGACAGCGTCGGGCAGCGCAAAGGGCTGAAAGTCATCCTCGTCTGTGCTGGTAACATCTGATGTGTGGACCTCGTGCTCTGAAGACTCTAAGTCGTCTGATACTATGGGTCTAGGGTCCGTGGTGTCCGAATCACATGTGCCGGATGAGTCCATGGTGTCTGTAATACAAACACAAATATGTACAAATAATCAATCATACAATCAGATAAGCACATTAGTCACCAAGTAAGCAATCAAATAATTCTCCTAGTCCCACTAGCCTCCCAGCCTCCCAAACTGCTCTTCCTAGTCCCACTAGCCTCCCAGACTGCTTTTCCTAGTCCCACTAGCCTCCCAGCCTGCTTTTCCTAGTCCCACTAGCCTCCCAGACTGCTCTTCCTAGTCCCACTAGCCTCCCAGCCTCCCAGACTGACTCCCTAGTCCTACTAGCCAACTACCTCAGCCTCCCAGACCGAGCCTCAGCCTCCCAGACTGAGCCTATAACTAGCAAATAAAATGTGCTCAACATTTGTTTGTAAAAACATTTTGGATCTGGACTTAAGTGGTATGCAGTGTAAAAATGTTTTCGTGAGAGCCCTAGTGATCATAGTCTAGACTCGAGAAGGAATCCTAGTTCGCTATGATCAGAGCTCTGATACCAAGCTGTCACACCCTGGCTTTGCAGAAGCGTGGTTATTTTGGTGTGACTTCTTAATACCATAGCTTAACTATAACAAGCTATATGAAATAAAAACCATGCAAGATCATCCATTAAAATAAGTTTTAAAACCAAAGTAACATAACATTGTCTTAACGGATATCACATCCTAACAAACATAAACAGCGTTCAAAAGACACAACACCAACATGAAATAAACACAGTTTAAGAACTGTGACTCGTCCAGGAAAAAGTCACATCCCTTAAACTCGGATGACCTCGAAACTAATGCAGCGGGAAAACGTGTCATACCGCGCCAGATCCTTTAATTCCCTGAAATACATGTAAGTTGAAAAATCAACAATAATGTTGAGCGAGTTCAAGTGTAACTGAGTAAATAAACCTTTGTATGTATAAAAACCCTGGTATGTAGCAAATAAGGAAAAAGAGATCACCAATGGTTTGCAAGGCCATTGATATGTGTGAAGTGCAAGTAGGAAGACTCAAACCTAGCGGATTTATGCGTTGGGCACAAAGTCACCCCGAGGTCCGTTCTGTTTGGGCCTGGGGCTGGGCTCGCTACACCCAGATAGATCTACCGCTCCTGTCCCTCGGTCCTACCTTGAGGATTAATGGCCTCAAGTTTCCGCCTACCCACTCACATGATCTTAAGTAGTAAATCTCCTTACGCTAACCATACCATGTATAAAGTATTTGTAACCAAAGTAACATGTATTCCACCCCCGCAATTTAGAAAACTGAAAACAGTTAAGAGAAAAGGGGGACATGAACTCACAGTGGTGCGTCTCTACCAAGTATATCTCCTGATCGAGCAGCTGTGCGATGACCTACACGTACTAAATCTATTAGACGGACGGCCGTGCCTTAGCTTAAGGTTTAAGTTTTTGGGAAATAGTTAGACAACTATTTCGTGTTTATATTTTTGTAAATACTTGGTAATTATTCTCCTTCCCAAGGATGGGGGATTTAATACATGCGTGTTCGTAAAATTCAAAATACATTATTAAGTCTCACTTAATATATTTTATTTCTTACTCCAAAATATAATCATTTTCCCAAAAATATTATATTTTATTCCATGTATTTTTCCGAAATAATATTCTTGACAAATACGCGTTCATTGGTATTTTCTGAATTGCGTAAGTTACGGATAAAGATCGGGTGGTAATAATTATACCGTTGTAACTTATTATTTATTATGAAGGCGTTTGTATTATTTTGGAATCGTTATCATTCGGTAATATTATTTTTACCCTAAAAATAATATTTGTATAGTTCACAAAATAATCATAGAAATTCACAAGTGTTGTTATGAAAAACATATATTCTAAATATATATATTTCAGGTTTTATTTTGTGAAAATCCCACCTCCGATATTTTGTAAATAAAGTCGTGGCGAAATCTTTAATTTGAAAATAAGTCTAAAATGTATTTCTAACACTTGTAGTGAAAATATTTCTAAGTGTTAGGTTATTGGAAAATTTTCGCCAGAGTTTCCCCTGTAACTGGAGGTGGCCACGCTTTCAAGCGTATCATTTTCTTTTAAGATTCAAAACAACAATTCTCTCATTCAACCAAAACAATATCTAAAGCATCAACTAGTCAAAATATATAAATCGCATAAATTACTTGAACTTGTGGTTTATCCAAAAATATGAAGTAAATCCCATTACTTTTAGTGGATCTTTTGTATAAATCAATCCGGTTTCGTAAAAGTCTCGTTTGTAACGAAATTCCATCTTTACAACTTCTTGTAAAATTGGACAAAACTAGTTCTTTGCTGAAATTTAGTGTTACACAAGTGTCTACACACTTGGGTGTTTAAAAATCATTCTTGTTCGTGTAAGATCCGGTTTTAGAAAATATGATTTCTTTGACACTTGGTCCTTTGAAAATACCGTTTGTAGATCCGTAGATCTACTAGTTTAAAACACTATTTCGTAAGAAAAATCGATTTTACACAAGTTCATGTTTAGTGTGTGGTAGAGTTTCATCATTTAACCCTTTTTATACTGAAACAACTCTATGTCATGATCCATGGTCATGACCAATCCGGGTTAGACGATGATCTGAGCTACCACATCATAGATCGGCACTAAATAGTTACACAAAACAAGTCTTGCTAGATTTACACAACATCATAGCTTTTAACCATCATTTTTAACATTTTAGTAGACTTTTAACACTTCATCTTGCAAGTTCACGAGTTTTAACCGTCACATTTCATTTTAACCACTTTAAAATAGATCGAGAATGTGTTTCAAGCAACTTACTACTAGCTCGAGGCTAGTGAAGATTCTAGTCGAAAAATGAGTGGATAAAAGCAATGAGAAGAGGTCCTTCGCGTTCCTAATGCACCAAGCCTCCTCGTGTGAGATCCTTAACACTTGTATGCACTTGGAATAGCAAGATCAAGATCGAAAGGTGGCGGTGGGGGTGCTTGTGTCTTCGGCCGAGAGTGAAAGAGAGGAAGAGAGAGTGTGTTTTGTGAGTTGTGGAGTGAAAGTGTTAGTGAGTTTAGTCTTGAACTTATAGACAATTCCTTTCACAATTAACCAATGGATTTTATGTCTAATTGATATTAGACAAAGATGATTTAAATAATCATCAAAGTACAAAGGGTCCAATCAACATATATCCAACCCTAATCCCTCCCATGATATCTCGATTGCCAACGGCACCAAGAACGTATGGTTTAGAACTATGATCAAACATACATCAACAATTTACAAACACCCAATCAAACACCATAATAAACTAACAACACATGCACAGTTTAATATTCCAGAAATTAAAGAACAAACATAATTGTCACAAATAAAACCTTACACTCAAGACGATCACCAAGCAAACCTAGCCGCTCATAGTGTCATGAATTGTCATAACAATCAAACCTTTGTCCAATGGAATAATAAACAAAGTCTCCATGTTTAGACCACTCAAGAACACAAGAAGATAGCCAAAAATCGCCCCTAAACTCCCCCAAAACCGTCCACCATGATTGGATTTGAAAAGACACAATAAAACATCATAAAATAGGGCAGTTACACTTTTCCTCGCTGACTCTACCGTAAATTACGGTACCACCGTAAGTTATGGTGGCTTCAGCATGCAATTTTGTTTTCAGCATAACTTTCTCGTTTCAACTCCGTTTTCTTCGCCGTTTTCCCCCACGTTCTCGTAATTTCATCCCCTATCATGTCATCATCTTAATTCTTCAATTCCAATAATTGATTTTTTTCATTTATTTTCCGTATTCCATCCATTTTAAGCTCAATTTGTACCTGAAACACAAACAACCGTAGTTATCTAATTCTAGACAATTACCTGATTAAATGTAGGATTTTAATATCGTTTATACCACTTAAGGGTTGTCCTACGGACTACCCGTCACATCCCCACACTTAACCGTTGCTTGCCCCAAGCAACCCATCAAAAAGCATTTCCAAGTGCACAAGCAATCAACATAAATCAAGCATAAACATGTCATCCTTTTATTAGCCTTTTCCTAACACCAAAAATAACACACCCCTCACTATATCTCTCCTCTCGGCAACAAGTAAGCACTAGCAAAGATAGCTAGACACACAAAAGGCAACCGGGTGATTTCACAACTATATGCTTGTACCTAAATCGGTCCTCCTCCTCAAAAGTGCCAAACATGAATGCAAATCAAAGGGCTTTAAGGTTGTAACGTGGCTAGGTGTACGGGTAGGAAATGGAATATATATGTAGTAGCGAAGGACTTAACCCGGTCTTTTATTACACAATGAAAAAAACAATAAACAAGACATAAACTACTATATACAAGATAACTCAAACATTACTTTTTTTTTCTTTTTTTTTTCTTCTTTTTCTCTTTTTTTATATTATTTTTTTCTTTTTCATTGCTTTTCCACTTTTTTTTAATATAGCAAACATAAAGAACGATTGACATAACATATCTAAACACACTATAACAACTACTAACACTATAAGACCGGGTTAAATCGGGTAAATTTTTGGGGAACTAGATAAGGGGTAACAAATGATTGGCTTTAGGCACAAAATGGGCAACTAAATGTCCAAACCCCCGCCCCTCTCACTACCAAGCTCATATATATAATTAATGAGGTCCAACCCCCCAAATTCCACACTCGCCCACACTATGACGAGGCTTTCCTAAATGCCCTTATCCTTTCTACATTCATGCTCAACTAAGGCCTCGAACAGTATTCAAGCACAAGTTCTAATGCACCCCCACCCGTTGCCACTCTCATTAAAGACAAACATTATTTATATACAAGTGTGGCTTCAACTCTCACCAAGAACAAAGGGTATTAAGGGTTGCCGGTGTGTTTCTCAGGTGTTTTCCAAGGTGTTCAAATTCTAACAATGTTTCGCTTGATTTACAAATTTTTAAAAACCTCAAAATTTTCCCCCATCCCCACACTTGGGATACATTGACCCCAATGTAAGGCTTTGGAAGGAAATGATCGCTAAAAACCCATTCAACATCAACATTAGCTCAAACACTCAAACCCCAAATTTCTTTTTGGTCTTTTTCATTTTATATATTTTTTATTTTTTTATAAAAACACATTAACACCGCCAAACTAGCACAACCCAACACATAACATCAAAACCAATACACCACCCATCCGCCCAACCATGATCATAAACATGAATATATACAAAGGTGCACAAAAGATGAGAACAAGACACGACCTGATTAGTAAATAAGCAGTGTTGGTAGTGATGCAGCTGCGGTAATCGGACCGGTTCAAAAACATCTCTTAGATTCGCTGATATCTCAACAGGGATGTTGCCAAACATCCCCACACTTGAATCATTGCATCCGCGAGGGTTGAAACGTAATAACCTGCCAAAACACAAACACAACACAAAAACAAAACCAAACAAAGCAAAACAAAACAAAACACAAATACAATACTCTACATCCTCGGGCTGCCTCCCGAGAGCGTTAAGTTTAAAGGTCTTCAGCCAGACCATACCTGATATGCGTTATGGTGGTGTTAATGCACACTTACCCGCAGCATTTCCAACAAATGCCCGGAAATTTACATGCCATCTCCATAGATTTGTCAGTCTATTTGGCATGTTAAAGCTGCTCCTGCGGGCTTTGCTAGTCCACTTCATGACATATACCTTAATGTCTGGTAGTTTCACCCTTCTCATCTTGTTTCTCGAACCCTCTTCCCCACACTTGTTAATTTGAATTATGGGAAGAGGTTCGGTACACATATCCATCCCATCAGCCTGCTCTACCTCATAATCTGCACACATCATCTGATCTACAAGTGACTCTTCATCATATAAAGGACTCATTGGTGTGGTATTATCCTCCACAACCTCCTCCTTCATGTGAAAATAATCTCTAATATCGTCAGGTAATGGTGAGAGGCGTTCTTCCATCTCTATCTTCAATTTTAAAGTATGACACTTAGAAACTAAGCAGCTGATTCGGTCTTCATCGGACAGGTTGGGTGTTGCTAAATATTGCTCGAGTTTGGACAAAGTTACTTCCAATACAGCAAGCTCTTTTTCCTCCTCGGTCTCATAAACATAAACACCCTCGGGCTCAGAATATTCTTCGGGATGATATTGTCGATATCCCTGATACGGTCTATAGATGCCCGCTTCCTCATCTTTTTATTCCAATACTTCGGGTTTTCCGAATACACCGGGCACACATCATAATCGTAAGTGTGATCGCGACCGCAACAAAAACATAGACCATCCATCCTTGCCTCATAATAAACTTCCTCGTCCCGATCGTATCCATATGAATAATAGTCATCCTCCATTTCTGATTCATAATCGTCAACATATGATGGAGGTGGAAGCTGTGAAACATAAGACACCGCGTTTTCCATGTGCCCTCCTGTAGTGAGCCTCGTGGCAACCAATACATGGATGTCGTGGACCCCCGCACAATCTACACGTAAATAAGCTGAAATTTGTGTAATGCCCTGTCATCCTGCACAACACAACTCAACTACCAAGTGTAAATCATGAACATAAAAGAAATCTTTTTGGTTTTTATTTTTTTATTTTTTTTTCTTTTAATTTTTTTTTCAAACTAATACACAAGATAACACACGTTGCGCACTACTCCCCGGCAACGGCGCCAAAATTTGACGTGACTGTCGTAGGTACACGCAAATTTAATCCCAATAACTACAATAGATAGTGGTAAGTGGGTATCGAACACAGAGAGTTTGTGGAATATGTGTTATCTCAATGTATGTCTAACTAACTAGATTAATCTAAATTGCAAGAAATGTAAATTTCAATGTTTGGGTTGATTGGTTTTAATTATCTAGAATTACTAAATTAGAATACAAATCAAAGTCAAGTTTTGTAACAGGATAAGAAGGTAGTGATCATCCCGAGTTTCAGGTTTTAAGTGACAATCAAGGTTTATGTTCAACTGGAAAGAACTACATAGACATAGCTCATGCAAGATCAATTGTTTGTGATGAAAGGGAACTAAGTACTCGGATTCCTAGAACGCGAGGTTGTTTCCCGATGACCAATCAACATATATCCAACCCTAATCCCTCCCATGATATCTCGATTGCCAACGGCACCAAGAACGTATGGTTTAGAACTATGATCAAACATACATCAACAATTTACAAACACCCAATCAAACACCATAATAAACTAACAACACATGCACAGTTTAATATTCCAGAAATTAAAGAACAAACATAATTGTCACAAATAAAACCTTACACTTAAGACGATCACCAAGCAAACCTAGCCGCTCATAGTGTCATGAATTGTCATAACAATCAAACCTTTGTCCAATGGAATAATAAACAAAGTCTCCATGTTTAGACCACTCAAGAACACAAGAAGATAGCCAAAAATCGCCCCTAAACTCCCCCAAAACCGTCCACCATGATTGGATTTGAAAAGACACAATAAAACATCATAAAATAGGGCAGTTACACTTTTCCTCGCTGACTCTACCGTAAATTACGGTACCACCGTAAGTTATGGTGGCTTCAGCATGCAATTTTGTTTTCAGCATAACTTTCTCGTTTCAACTCCGTTTTCTTCGCCGTTTTCGCCCACGTTCTCGTAATTTCATCCCCTATCATGTCATCATCTTAATTCTTCAATTCCAATAATTGATTTTTTCATTTATTTTCCGTATTCCATCCATTTTAAGCTCCATTTGTACCTGAAACACAAACAACCGTAGTTATCTAATTCTAGACAATTACCTGATTAAATGTAGGATTTTACTATCGTTTATACCACTTAAGGGTTGTCCTACGGACTACCCGTCACATCCCCACACTTAACCGTTGCTTGCCCCAAGCAACCCATCAAAAAGCATTTCCAAGTGCACAAGCGATCAACATAAATCAAGCATAAACATGTCATCCTTTTATTAGCCTTTTCCTAACACCAAAAATAACACACCCCTCACTATATCTCTCCTCTCGGCAACAAGTAAGCACTAGCAAAAATAGCTAGACACACAAAAGGCAACCGGGTGATTTCAGAACTATATGCTTGTACCTAAATCGGTCCTCCTCCTCAAAAGTGCCAAACATGAATGCAAATCAAAGGGGCTTTAAGGTTGTAACGTGGCTAGGTGTACGGGTAGGAAATGGAATATATATGTAGTAGCGAAGGACTTAACCCGGTCTTTTATTACACAATGAAAAAAACAATAAACAAGACATAAACTACTATATACAAGATAACTCAAACATTACTTTTTTTTTCCTTTTTTTTTCTTCTTTTTCTCTTTTTTTTATATTATTTTTTTCTTTTTCATTGCTTTTCCACTTTTTTTAACATAGCAAACATAAAGAACGATTGACATAACATATCTAAACACACTATAACAACTACTAACACTATAAGACCGGGTTAAATCGGGTAAATTTTTGGGGAACTAGATAAGGGGTAACAAATGATTGGCTTTAGGCACAAAATGGGCAACTAAATGTCCAAACCCCCGCCCCTCTCACTACCAAGCTCATATATATAATTAATGAGGTCCAACCCCCCAAATTCCACACTCGCCCACACTATGACGAGACTTTCCTAAATGCCCTTATACTTTCTACATTCATGCTCAACTAAGGCCTCGAACAGTATTCAAGCACAAGTTCTAATGCACCCCCACCCGTTGCCACTCTCATTAAAGACAAACATTATTTATATACAAGTGTGGCTTCAACTCTCACCAAGAACAAAGGGTATTAAGGGTTGCCGGTGTGTTACTCAGGTGTTTTCCAAGGTGTTCAAATTCTAACAATGTTTCGCTTGATTTACAAATTTTTAAAAACCTCAAAATTTTCCCCCATCCCCACACTTGGGATACATTGACCCCAATGTAAGGCTTTGGAAGGAAATGATCGCTAAAAACCCATTCAACATCAACATTAGCTCAAACACTCAAACCCCAAATTTCTTTTTGGTCTTTTTCATTTTATATATTTTTTATTTTTTTATAAAAACACATTAACACCGCCAAACTAGCACAACCCAACACATAACATCAAAACCAATACACCACCCATCCGCCCAACCATGATCATAAACATGAATATATACAAAGGTGCACAAAAGATGAGAACAAGACACGACCTGATTAGTAAATTAGCAGTGTTGGTAGTGATGCAGCTGCGGTAATCGGACCGGTTCAAAAACATCTCTTAGATTCGCTGATATCTCAACAGGGATGTTGCCAAACATCCCCACACTTGAATCATTGCATCCGCGAGGGTTGAAACGTAATAACCTGCCAAAACACAAACACAACACCAAAACAAAACCAAACAAAGCAAAACAAAACAAAACACAAATACAATACTCTACATCCTCGGGCTGCCTCCCGAGAGCGTTAAGTTTAAAGGTCTTCAGCCAGACCATACCTGATATGCGTTATGGTGGTGTTAATGCACACTTACCCGCAACATTTCCAACAAATGCCCGGAAATTTACATGCCATCTCCATAGATTTGTCAGTCTATTTGGCATGTTAAAGCTGCTCCTGCAGGCTTTGCTAGTCCAATTCATGACATATACCTTAATTTCTGGTAGTTTCACCCTTCTCATCTTGTTTCTCGAACCCTCTTCCCCACACTTGTTAATTTGAATTATGGGAAGAGGTTCGGTACACATATCCATCCCATCAGCCTGCTCTACCTCATAATCTTCACACATCATCTGATCTACAAGTGACTCTTCATCAGATAAAGGACTCATTGGTGTGGTATTATCCTCCACAACCTCCTCCTTCATATGAGAATAATCTCTAATATCGTCAGGTAATGGTGAGAGGCGTTCTTCCATCTCTATCTTCAATTTTGAAGTATGACACTTAGAAACTAAGCAGCTGATTCGGTCTTCATCGGACAGGTTGGGTGTTGCTAGATATTGCTCCAGTTTGGACAAAGTTACTTCCAATACAGCAAGCTCTTTTTCATCCTCGGTCTCATAAACATAAACACCCTCGGGCTCAGAATATTCTTCAGGATGATATTGTCGATATCCCTGATACGGTCTATAGATGCGCGCTTCCATCATCTTTTTATTCCAATACCTCGGGTTTTCCGAATACACCGGGCACACATCATAATCATAAGTGTGATCGCGACCGCAACAAAAACATAGACCATCCATCCTTGCCTCATAATAAACTTCCTCCTCCCGATCGTATCCATATGAATAATAGTCATCCTCCATTCTCTGATTCATAATCGTCAACGTATGATGGAGGTGGAAGCTGTGAAACATAAGACACCGCGTTTTCCATGTGCCCTCCTGTAGTGAGCCTCGTGGCAACCAATACATGGATGTCGTGGACCCCCGCACAATCTTCACGTAAATAAGCTGAAATTTGTGTAATGCCCTGTCATCCTGCACAACACAACTCAACTACCAAGTGTAAATCATGAACATAAAAGAAATCTTTTTGGTTTTTTTTTTTATTTTTTTTTCTTTTAATTTTTTTTTCAAACTAATACACAAGATAACACACGTTGCGCACTACTCCCCGGCAACGGCGCCAAAATTTGACGTGACTGTCGTAGGTACACGCAAATTTAATCCCAATAACTACTATAGATAGTGGTAAGTGGGTATCGAACACAGAGAGTTTGTGGAATATGTGTTATCTCAATGTATGTCTAACTAACTAGATTAATCTAAATTGCAAGAAATGTAAATTTCAATGTTTGGGTTGATTGGTTTTAATTATCTAGAATTACTAAATTAGAATACAAATCAAAGTCAAGTTTTGTAACAGGATAAGAAGGTAGTGATCATCCCGAGTTTCAGGTTTTAAGTGACAATCAAGGTTTATGTTCAACTGGAAAGAACTACATAGACATAGCTCATGCAAGATCAATTGTTTGTGATGAAAGGGAACTAAGTACTCGGATTCCTAGAACGCGAGGTTGTTACCCGATGACCAATCAACATATATCCAACCCTAATCCCTCCCATGATATCTCGATTGCCAACGGCACCAAGAACGTATGGTTTAGAACTATGATCAAACATACATCAACAATTTACAAACACCCAATCAAACACCATAATAAACTAACAACACATGCACAGTTTAATATTCCAGAAATTAAAGAACAAACATAATTGTCACAAATAAAACCTTACACTCAAGACGATCACCAAGCAAACCTAGCCGCTCATAGTGTCATGAATTGTCATAACAATCAAACCTTTGTCCAATGGAATAATAAACAAAGTCTCCATGTTTAGACCACTCAAGAACACAAGAAGATAGCCAAAAATCGCCCCTAAACTCCCCCAAAACCGTCCACCATGATTGGATTTGAAAAGACACAATAAAACATCATAAAATAGGGCAGTTACACTTTTCCTCGCTGACTCTACCGTAAATTACGGTACCACCGTAAGTTATGGTGGCTTCAGCATGCAATTTTGTTTTCAGCATAACTTTCTCGTTTCAACTCCGTTTTCTTCGCCGTTTTCGCTCACGTTCTCGTAATTTCATCCCCTATCATGTCATCATCTTAATTATTCAATTACAATAATTGATTTTTTTCATTTATTTTCCGTATTCCATCCATTTTAAGCTCCATTTGTACCTGAAACACAAACAACCGTAGTTATCTAATTCTAGACAATTACCTGATTAAATGTAGGATTTTAATATCGTTTATACCACTTAAGGGTTGTCCTACGGACTACCCGTCAGTCCCCCTAGGGGACGAGTTCGGTTGAGGGGGGGGGGGGGTCCTTGGTTGGTTTCCAACTAAGTAATTAAGTTATAGGTAGATGATTAGGAGGTGTAACCATTTACTAGTATGTTATGCATTGCAGCGGGTGTTAGGGTATTCGGGGACCCTAACTGGCTCAGAAAAAGAAAAACAGTGTTAATGGCAATATTTTTATGTTCCGGGTAAAGTCCGGTTGTTGGGTTGGATAGTGATCCGTTAAAGTGCTTAACAAAGCTTTAAAGTGTCGTTATTGTTATTTTTAGTGACACAACTTATTCCCGACACTTTGGAAAGTGTCTAGTAATGTTTTTCTCATGTTTTGGCACTTTATTAGTTAGCTAGATGCTGAATTTTAATTAAAGTGCTGAGTTTTGTACTTAAAGTACGTTTTAGGCACATCCGGTCACTGTAATCTCATTCCTAGTGACGCAGTTCTACAACCCTTATATCCCTACACTCACCACTAGTGTAGCAAACTATCTCAGGCTCTTACAGGCCTTAGAGGCAGTACCTGCCTGGTGCTAGTTATGACATCACGTTTAATAGGTTATCCGTTCATTGTGCTACTGTGCTTTTAGTGCATCAAGGTTGTCACTACAGTTCTGTATGTAAATAGTAGAGTGACAGCAAATAAGGTATGATGCAAGTAAGTACATGTATCAGTATTCAAGTAGCAGTTTATCCACAATTTCAAGTAAGCACAGTAATTAAGCAGTAATTATATATTAATTAAGTCGTACGGATACCTGGTTTGGTGAGGGTTGTCACATTTAAAGACTTTATGAACAATATTTAAGGCAAATTTGATAATCAAATGATGAAGGAAAGCTACATGTGAATGATGGGAAGGAAAATTTGTTATGATTAAAGGATTCGGTCGATATGATACGATACAATCGTCAATGACGATAAGGCATGCAGTATGAATAATGAATGGAATGTGTTACGATAAAATGATGTTAAAACGTGATGATGGGAAGTATGAAATGAAATCTAATGAATCTAATGAATGTTTTATATAGATGGCTATGTGGTGAATGTAAACGATGATGATGAAGCACGCCGAAATGAAATGAGAGCAATGATTGTAGAAGAAGTTGAGAAAGTGATTGAAGCTAGTATTTCGCGACTAGCTCAAGAGGTGGAAGGTCATGTATTGGGAGTAGTCGATACTATAGTAACGACTAAGGTGGAAGGACTAAAGGAGATGATTAGTAAACTACAAACAAAGAAAAGTACTCGAAGGTGCACGTACAAGGAATTCATGGCATGTAACCCTTTGCCGTACAAAGGGGAAATTGACCCGATAGCTTGTCAAAGATGGATTTCAAGCACCGAGGCAGTGTTTGTAAGAAGTAGATGTGAAGTGGAGGATCAAGTAATGTTTGCAACGGGCCTCCTACAACTCCAAGCAAAGGATTGGTGGGACGCACATTCGAAGGAATTGGAGGATGACAAAGTACAAACGTTAACATGGCAAGAGTTCAAGGAGCCATTTCTGAAATATCATAGCCCACAATCCGCACTTGATAAGATTCAAGAAGACTTCTTACGTCTTCGACAAAAGGATGAAACAATTGATGAAATAACAAATAAGTTCCTCGAGAAGGTGAAATTTTGTGGGGAGATAGCGGGAACTGAGAGGTTGAAGATCATACGTTATCATGCTATGTTAAAGGGTGAATACCGGGAGTTCGTAAACCCCTCCAAGTGTGTGACATTGAATGAATTAATCAACTGGGCAAGAGATAGGGAGATCGAGTTAAGAAGGCAGGTTGAACGGGGAGAGAAAAGGGGGGCTGAGAAGCTTACCAACACAAACCCATCGAAAAAGGCAAAATATCAAGACCAAAATAGGAAAGGGAAGACAAGTAGTGGGATTCTGACTTGCAAGACGTACAGGAAACACCACTCGGGTGAATGTTTGCTTGGAAAGAAAGGGTGCTACAAGTGTGGGCAAGAAGGACATCCGTACTACAGATGTCCCGACAATTAGAAAACGTGTTACAATTGTCATCGAGCAGGGCACATGAAATCTGAATGTCCAAAGCTCCAACAAACGTCTAGGAAAGAAGGAAAGAAAGAGGAGCCGTCAAGGGCTCATGGAAGGATGTTTCAGATTACGTCTGAAGAAGCAAAGTCTCACCCGAAAGTAGTTTCAGGTATATTCCTAGTAAATTCAATACATGTAAATGTTTTATTTGATTCCGGGGCTAGTAGGCCATTTGTTTCGAATGAACTTTTATGTTATCCTTCCTTTAAGCTTGAAAAGATGTTAGTACCTTTAGAAGTGGAAGTAGCGGATAGCAAAAGTTACCTATTACATGATGTATGTAGAAACTGTAAGATCTTGATTGAAGATGAGGAATTTAGCATAGACCTTGTTCCAATGTTGATGGGGGAATTTAAAGTAGTTGTGGTAATGGATTGGTTGGCCCAAAATCATGCTGAAATACAATGTGAAAAGAAAGTCATTCAAGTAGTAACTTCGGAGGGAAAACGGGTAAGTATTCAAGGGGATAGAGTCGACGAGTCGAAATTTTGTTCTATTATTGAAGCTGTCAAGTATGTAAAGAACGGGGGAAAGGCGTATATGTCTTACGTGATCGATACTAATCAAGTTGTACCGAAGCTGGAAAATGTAAAAGTAGTGAATGAATATCCAGATGTATTTCAGGAGGATTTACTGGGGCTTCCACCCGAACGTGAAGTGGAGTTTAAGATAGAGCTTACCCTGAGAGCCGCACCGGTAGCTAAAGCTCCTTATCGGTTGTCCTCGACCAAAATGAAAGAATTGATGACCCAACTTCAAGAACTGCTCGATAAAGATTTTATTCGACCAAGTGTTTCGCCATGGGGAGCACCCGTATTATTCGTAAGGAATAAGGATGGTTCGATATGAATGTGCATCGCCTATCGGGAGTTGAACAAGTTAACGGTGAAGAATCGATACCCCTTACCCAGAATTTGATGATTTGTTCGACCAACTTCAAGGGGCGAGCTGGTTTTCAAAGATTGATTTGCGATCAGATATCACCAACTGCGGGTACGAGAAGAGGATATGCCGAAAACTGCATTTCGAACGCGGTATGGACATTACGAGTTCTTAGTACTGTCCTTCGGCTTAACAAACGCGCCAGCTGTATTTATGGATCTAATGAATCGGGTGTGTCGGCCTATGCTTGATAAGTATGTAATCGTTTTTATTGATGATATACTAGTGTACTCCTGAAGTGAAGCAGAGCATGCTTCACACTTACGTGATGTGCTGGAGACGCTCCGCAAGGAAAGGTTATATGCAAAGTTCTCAAAATGCGCCTTTTGGCTGAGAGAAGTACAATTTTTGGGTCATGTAATCAATGCGGACGGTGTCCATGTGGACCCGTCCAAAGTAAAGGCAGTGATGAATTGGGTACCCCCAAAGAATCCAAGCGAGATAAGAAGCTTTTTGGGCTTGGCTGGTTATTACAGGAGATTTATCCAAGATTTCTCCAAAATAGCCTCGCCCATGACAAAGTTAACAAAGAAAAGTGAGAAGTTTTTATGGGGCGAAGAACAAGAAAAAGCGTTTCAGGCGTTGAAAGAAAAACTCTCAAGTTCTCCTGTGTTGACATTACCGGATGGAACGGATGATTTGGTGGTATATACTGATGCCTCCCGTCAGGGTCTTGGGTGTGTACTAATGCAAAGGGGTAAGGTCGTTGCCTATGCTTCAAGGCAACTCAAGCAACACGAAAGTAATTACCTGACCCACGATCTAGAGTTGGCGGCGGTCGTGTTCACTTTGAAGATATGGAGACATTACCTATACGGGGTGAAGTGTACAATATTCTCGGATCACAAGAGCCTCAAATATTTTTTCGAACAAAAAGATCTTAATATGAGGCAACGAAGATGGTTGGAGCTTATCAAGGATTATGATTGTGATATTCACTATCATCCTGAGAAGGCTAACGTAATGGCGGATGCTCTAAGTCAAAAGGAGTACCCGCCCCCGATTCGAGTAAGATCAATGAAATGGTAGTCACTTCCAAACTCCTTGAAGAAATACGAGAGGCTCAAATTAAGTCCCTGGATGCCGAGGACTCCAAGAAAGAAAGGACGAAAGGATTTATCCACGAGTTGAATGAGAATGTGAATGGTATCAAAACGAGGTATGGTCGAATCTGGATACCTCGGGAATGTAATGTGAAAGAATTACTTTTGAATGAGGCACACAAGTCTCGATACTCTGTTCATCCAGGAGCTGCAAAAATGTATCGAGACTTGAGGATGAATTATTGGTGGCCGGGAATGAAAAGAGATATTGTCAAGTATGTGGCTAAGTGTTTGACGTGTTCCCAAGTAAAGGCCAAACACCAAAGACCGTATGGGAAATTGCAACCGTTGGAGATACCGGTATGGAAGTGGGAGCATGTAACGATGGATTTGGTGACTAAGCTTCCCAAGACAAGAAAAGGGCACGATGCAATATGGGTGGTCGTTGATCGACTGACCAAAAGTGCACATTTCTTACCCATTCGGGAAACTTATAATTCAGAAAAGATGGCAGAAGTTTATACGAACGAGATTATATTCCGACATGGGGTTCCGGTGTCTATAGTATCCGACCGGGACACCCGGTTCACATCCCGTTACTGGAGGAAGTTTCATGAAGAATTTGGGACCCGGTTACATATTAGCACCGCCTACCATCCTCAAACCGATGGTCAATCGAAACGAACTATTCAAACATTAGTTGATATGTTAAGGGCATGCGTCATGGATTTTGGGGGAAGCTGGGATGATCATCTACCCTTGGTAGAATTTTCATATAACAATAGTTATCATAACAGCATAAAAATGGCCCCCTATGAAATGCTCTATGGAAGGAAATGTAGAACCCCGGTTTGCTGGGGGGAAGTGGGTCAGCGTGAACTCGCGTCAAAGGATCTAGTAGCCGAAACGAATGAAAAGATTGATATGGTTAGATCAAGAATTAAGGAGGCGCAAGATAGACAAAAGTCTTATGCTGATCGACGAAGGCGACCAATCGAGTTTCAAGTAGGAGATCATGTGTTACTAAAAGTCTCTCCATGGAAAGGGATAATTCGTTTCCGTAAACGCGGGAAGCTAGGTCCTCGATACATCGGACCATTCAAGATACTCGCTCGGGTTGGGGCGGTGGCGTATCAGTTAGAATTACCACCCGCGTTGGATGGGATTCATAACACCTTTCATGTGTCGAAATTGCGAAAGTGCCTCGCGGATGAGACTGCATACGTGCCTTTGGATGATATTGAAGTGGATGAGAAATTAAATTATGTTGAAAAGCCCGTCGCAATAAAGGATTTTAAAGTAAAGCAACTCCGTAACAAATCCGTTCGGCAAGTGTTGGTCCAATGGCAACATCGAAAAGGATCAGATCTTACATGGGAAATGGAGGATGAAATGCGAGAACATTACCCAGAATTATTTGGTACGTATTCAGGTTTTGGGGACGAAACCTTCTTTAAGGGGGGTAGACTCGTAACACCCCAAATTCTCATATGACCTAAAAGTATAATGTGTAGTGATGTTTTAATAAAAATATATATAGGATTATGTCAAAAAAAAAGTTAGTAAAAGAAATATGGTTAAGTTAGAAGGTAAAGTACTAAAGTGAATAGGGATTAAATGATGAGGGACTAGATGTAAATATTGTTATAAAATGATAAAAAGAAAAAAAAGAAACCAGACTTGAGTCTGGTGTGTTTGTACGATCGTGAGAAGCCAGGGAGGGGACTCCTTCCCTCACAAAACCCTAAATCACTAAATTACATCAATTGAAAGCCAGATTAATGAAGAATCGAATGCATGAGCTAAGAATTCTGATTATCTAAGTGTTCTTGATCTCAAGTAAGTGAAATTTCGTGATTTGATGATGTTTGATTATGTAGGTTTAGTGTAATTCATGAATGTAATACAAAATTTAGTATGATTAATGGTTGCTATGAATGTCTAGACATCAATAGATGCTAAATTTCGAATATGAACATGATTAGGGAAAAACTCACTTGCATGTCAAGTAATGTTTAGCAATCGTGAAGTTTAACATGTTAATCTGATTGTTGTTGCTAAAATTGTTAGGAATAATTGATTCGGAACCATATGTTTATGGTCAAAATAGTAAATTATGGATTAGAGTAATGATTATTATGAAATATTTTGATTAACCATTGATAAAATAGGATGGACATATCATAACTAGTTGTACATCATGTCTTGTAGATAGTATGCACACCATGTGTTTGATGAAATGTCTAAATGAATTTAGATATGATTTTGTATGAAAATTCGCTAAATTGATGAGTTGTAATCATGGTGGGAATGTATGTGAATTATAAATATCATATTGGATAATAAGGAATGTGAAAGTAATGGAAGCTAAGTGAATAAAGTTATGATGTCCAGGAAATAAGAAGGAAGAAGGAGCAAGTCACTTCAAAGCACAAGGAGCTCAGGATCACGGTAAGTTCATATGAACTTAATTCTCCTTTTATGTTGTTCTACGGATGAAAGTTATTCATAAATCCTAAATATTGAGTTACGTGTAGTTATTGGTTCAAATGTCGATATGTTATATGTTAGAAAGCGGATAAGCGACACAATAGTGTCGGATGTAAAATGATCTCTCAAGTGAGATAAAGTTTTATGGGAAGTAAGACTATGAAGTGATTAAGTAAAGACTTGTTGTAAACGGGTTAAATGATACGTTTGTGCTAAGCACGTATGATATGGGTTACCTATCGTAGATGGGTAAAATAGGACAAGTATGACGATTTCGGTTGAGGTTTGATTATTGGCTCATTACGAATGAGTCGAATGATATGGATGTATTAATGAATTGAGATGTTGGAATAAAAGAAAGTTAATGGAAAGAATGTTTAATGAAAATAATGTTGTAGACAATGTTTGTTAATGAATTGTATTTTGTTAATGAGTCGATTAAAAGTATGTAAGGTATTTTATGGGTTTTGTTTGAGTTTTATGAATTTACTAATGTTTGATGTTGTGCATGATAGGTAAATCTCATGTTTGAAGTTGGCGGGCTCGGACGAACACACTAGATTGCCCTTTTTGCGCTTCCGGATTATGTTATCTTTTACTAATGGGTCGAAAATCATTTTGTTAATATAAATGTTAACCGTATGTCTAGGATAGTAGTAAGTGTTTTAAGATCGTTTGAATCTTTTGGATTGATTTTGAATCATATTGTAAAAACAGGGAAACGTCTATGTTAAGAATGGGTCATGCCCAATTTTTGTTAAAAATCTTTGTATGTTTTGACCGTAAATTAAAGTGGATGCCACAAGCCTTGTGCTAAATGAAAATGTCTTTTATGACATTGACAATTGTGATTTATATTCCCATGTCTAATAAATATAAAGAATTATAATCCATTTATTGATATTTATTTCTTAAAATGGTCTATACGGTTTAATAATGCCAAGACCATCTAATCATCAATGTGATGATTTATTACATAATTTACATATACCATTATTGTTTGATATAGTACCCAAATCATGGCTGGATCTGATGAAGTAAACAGTCATCCACGGGAAGAAAACAATAATCAGGCTAGAATAAATCTTACAAACGCTGAACTGCAAGCCATGATTGACACCGCGGTTGCTCAAGCGGTGGATAAGATATTCAAGGAACCAAGTAATGTTCGGTCCAAAGCTCACTCAAAACCTTTATCACAGTCACATGCATCAAAAAGGGATGAATCTCAGCATTCATCCAACCAGAGATCTGAGTCTCAGAAAGTGATGTTGAATCAGACTCCTAAGTACAAAAAGAGTTGTACCTATAAGTACTTCGTCTCCTGTAAACCGAGGGATTTTATAAGAGAAAAGGGAGCAATCGACTGCATGAAATGGTTAGACGAAATGGAGACTGTGATTGACATCAGTGGATGTGCTAAGGAAGACATAGTTATGTTTGTGTCTCAATCTTTCAAGGGCGATGCCCTCACTTGGTGGAAAGCGTTAGTACAGTCCACTGGAAAGGTTCATTTGTATAACCTTTCCTGGGACAAGTTTGTTGATTTGGTAAAGGACACTTACTATCCTCATCATGAAGTTGAGAGGATTGAAACTAACTTCCTCACCTTGGTGTTGAAGGATCTGGATTGTAGGTCCTATGTGACCAGCTTCAATTCGATGTCAAGGCTTGTACCATACTTGGTCACCCCTGAACCCAAACGCATTGCGCATTTCATCGGTGGTTTGGCCCCTGAAGTGAAAGGGAATGTAAAGGCTTCTAAGCCAGCCACTTACAGATCTGCTGTGGATCTATCTTTATCCCTCACTCTTGATGTTGTGAGAAGTAGGGCAAAGAAAGCTACCGATGATGGGAAGAGGAAAAGGGAGGAAGACAGGTCTCCTCAGTCAAACAAGAAAAGCAAAGGGAACTTTGGTTCTAAGAAAGGGCAGTCCAGTGACAAGCCCAGGTGCAAAACTTGCAACAAAAGGCACTTTGGAAAGTGCAACCAAGACCCATAAGCCAAACCATATGGGATTTGCAAAAAGAAAGGGCACAAGTCTGTAGAGTGCCGGAACATCAAGGACGCAACCTGTTATGGTTGCAATGAAAAGGGGCATATCAAGACAAATTGCCCCAAGAATGCTAAGAAGCCTGAGGAGGCGAAGAAAACGAATGCGAGAGTTTTTCAGATGAACGCGAGGGAAGCGGTGAATGACGAGAACGTCATAACAGGTGTCACACCCCGACCACGTAGAACATACAAAACGTGGCGGAAACATCGGGGAGTGTTGTAACAGAATCATTGTTTCATAACACATGGAAATTTAATTATTTTTTTATTGATTTAAAAGAGTTACAATGTCTTGATAATCAAAGAAACATATCATAAATAACTAGTCTGTATCTTTTATTGTCACTAAGGCCCATGTCCGCCTAAGTGTATCTTGATCAATCCTATGCTTCATTTCCTGAAACACATGTGAAAATAGGTACGTCAGCATAAAAATACCGGCGAGTACATAGGTTTTGTGAAAATAAGATTCATGACTTCTGTTTAAGAAAATGTTTAGTCATGAACCTTGTAATTTGCTTTGTCTTTGTAAATCATTTGAAAAACAATAAGTTCAGATGATACGTATAAATAAGAGAATAATGCATGGTTAAATGAATAACCATGTAAAATGAGTTTGTATAAGTTAAGTTGTTTGTTAAACAATGTATTGTGAAAAGTATGTTATTTGTATAAAATATTATATGTCATAACCTGAAATGATTCCAATAACGCTACGATATGTAATACCATACAAACACTTATATATAGGAAGTACCAGCGGCGTATCCACCATGCTTGTATCATATTACACACGCTTCGTTACTTAATCACTTACTCAAACCAAACCAACAATGTAAGATGTCTATGTTTAAACCAATAGTCAAAAGTCCTTGTATAAACCATGTCAAATGTTTATAGTCCAAAAGTAGTCAAGTAATGTGTAACCAAAATGATATGTATGGTAAGTAAAATAAGACTACTTAAACCATAAGTAAAAATGTACAAAACAAAGTATTTTGAGTAAATCAAAAGTTATGTTTTGTAAAATATATGCATGCTATACTGAATATGAACATTTATGCGGTATTGTGAAAATTCATACATCCAAGCCTTGCGACAGTCGGATAACTATGTAAAAATGAGTTACCAAAAGAATATGTATTCGGATTCGGTCATTCCTTCCGTCCAAACAAACCCGAGATTTCAGGAATGGGATTTGTCAAGTCCTATGGTACCACTGCCTACTACCGAGCGGCATGATCGGTGTTAATGAATGTATAGTATAGTTTAAACAAACCAAATGTCATACCAAAATGTAAGCATATGATGAAACAAGAAATGTACTAAGTATGCTAAGTTAACATACAAAGCAGAAAAGTCATGTAAATCAATGTGCTAGCATGCTATCAGTTAACATACATAGCAGAAATGTAATGTAGAACCATGTACTAAGTATGCACACAATGGACATACATAGTATAAAATGTAATGAAATCATGTACTATAATGTACAAATGAACATAGGAAGTATATGATGTGAAAACAGGAAAGCATGAAAGTAACAAGTAGGCACATGTGTTCCACCCCAAAACGTTTGGAAAACAGTAAAAGAGGGGTCTATGTACTCACTTGAGATTGCTCAGAAGTCCTAAGATAACCACCAAGAATGCTAGAGATCACGGAATATCAATCGGCACCTAATATAGGTAACTACATTAATAAACCGGGCCTAAATCGGAAGATCGGATAGAATGAGGGCTCGTAAACAAAATGAGTATGGGAACTCATGTAGTATGGTTTAATAAAGCCTACATACTAAATGAAACCTAACCTAAGTGCTTGTGACCCATTACGACCCGTTTAGGTAGCTTATGCTATTTTAACGTGTCGTTCGCGTGAAACGCGCTCGGACCGCCTAACTAGTCCTATGACAAGTAATATATGCCTTAATATGTCTAATATGGTTGTCAAATCAGTTTAGATGTCAAAAGTTATGTTACATATGTTTAAAATGAATTTTGGCATCATAGGGGTATTTTGGTAATTTACCTAAGGCATATAAACTACCTATCATACAACTACTTAAACGAAGCGACCATAAGGTATAACCTCGGAAGGTTATTCCCTATATACTATGGTCACCTAATGTGTTTGGTCGGATCCTAATGATCGACCAAATGGGTCGGGTTCGAAAGTATAAGCGATTGTTTAGATCGCTTACCTTACGACCCTATATAAGCACTAAACTAAAAGTGACGAGCTAAGCATGTTAAAACATGCTTAACTAAGTTTAGAAAATAGGTTTGGTATCAAAAAAACGGTTTTGATACCCATTAGTAGTTTGGTTACAAAATGCGCAAGAATACGTATTCTGACCGAAACTACGGCTCGTCACTGAGCCTAGATAACGTGGTAATCAGTAGGTATAGTCACTAGGGACTATAACCATCGTGATCACGCTCACGTTATGAAGTTCAAACGAACTTCGCATCGACCATAAACTGGTCAATGCAGAAAGTCAAACAAAGTTTGACTTTCGGACTCGAAAAGCAATAAAAGAACGAAGGAACACTTACGAAGGGTCCCCGAATGCTAATCTTGATCAAAATAGCTCAGGTATGAAACAAAGGTTTCAACTTAGAGCACAAATGATCAGATTCTTGTGAGAAATGAAGTGAAATGTGATGGGTATTTATAGATTTCGGTCCACCGTTAGGATCGTTTCTTGGAGAAGAGGGAATGATCACATCCCTACACTTGTTGAAATGTTGTGGTTACTGATTTTGGCCACCATAAGAGTTTAACATGTGGCACTTGACCTTTGGGGGATGCTAGGGGATGTTAACCTTGTGTTTAAATGACCTTTCCTGATCAGAAGGGGCCTAGCGTGACGCTAGGGGGGGCTAGGCGTCGCGCTAGGGGTCCCCTGATCAGCAAACAATTTCAAATGTCCACCTTTCAGTCCCCATCGCGTATTAAGGCCATTTCCGACATGTTTAAGGCTCGTTAAATCATTTTCAAGGCTCCACAAGGATGCCTAAACATTGTGGGCATGAAACATGCTCAAAAATATGCCGGATGTCAGTTCGTTTGGTCGTACGAACGCGATGTTCGGTTAATTACGACGGAATGCGCATAAGCGCGAAAAACGATCTAAATTGCGTGACGAATGGATTTTTCTTATGTCAAACACTAAAATAAAATATTTTAGTGCTTACATAAATTTTTGGATGTCCTAATGTATTCAGAACGTAAGATATGCGCGAAAATGCAAACTTGTGCACTTTTTGACACTTTTAGTCCCTGAATGACCCAAAAGTTTATTTTAGCACACCGGACTCTCAAAGCCTATTTCTAAGCTATATAAAGGATATTTAAGGTGTGTTTAACTTATGGTCATGTTCCGGAATGTTCGTTACAGTTCAAATTGGCATACTTTCGCAGTTTGTCAACTTTAGTCCCTGTATGCTATTTAGCTTGCTTTTGCCATACCAAAGCCTTCAAAACTTATTTCTAAGTTATGTAAAGGTTATTTAAGGTATGTTAAGCCTATGTCACTATTC
>JARYGA010000651.1:0-25036 GCA_030545235.1 Helianthus tuberosus
ACATTCTTGTGGAAGTTTAGTTAATGATTGATTAAGAAATTTGCTAAACGTAGTATTAATAAAACTTTGGTTTGCACCAGAGTCAAATAATACTTTAGCAAAAATATCATTAACTAAAAACGTACCGGCTATCACATCCGGAATCATCTTGGCTTCATCTGCTGCCAGAACAAATGCTCTAGCATTTTTAGTGTTCTTGTTGTTCGGAGTTGGAGCCAATTTTGGACAATTTGGCTTGATATGACCTTTTTCTCCACAATTGAAGCACAACCCATTACTAGATTTCCTTATGCAATCTTCTTCCTTGTGTCCTGGTAACTTACAGAAATTGCAGTGAGTGGAGCATCTTCCTGAATGCTTCTTCTTACAAGCTTTGCAGTATGGTGCCGAGATAGAACCTACATTCCTACGGTTGGAATTACCATAGCAGAATTCCTGGGTAAGCCTTTGTGATAGGTTTTTCCTCTGGTCTTCTTCTCGTGTACGGACTAATTCATCAGTCAAGGTGTTTGTTAATTCTACAGTTTCTTCTATGGTTTGAGGTCTAGCTGCCTTGACCACATGTCTAATCTCTCTAATTAATCCCCAGATGTAATGGGAGATAAATACCGGTTCAGGTGATGCAAGGGTTGGTACTATTCTAGCATATTCAAAGAATAACTTAGTATACCCCTTACTATCCACTCCATTCATCCTAAGGTTTAGGAATTTGTTTGCTATTTGTTCCTTTTCATTGGGAGGGCAGAATTTCCTTTCTACCATATTTTTAAATTCCTCTCATTCCATGTTGTATACCTTATTACTTCCTCTAGACTCGAAGATAGTGTTCCACCAATCTAAGGTTGAATTCTTAAATAGATTGTAAGCAAACATTATCTTGTCTTCTTCAGCACACTTGCTTATTTTTAAAACAGCCTCAGTCTTTTCTATCCAGCGTAGAGCTGCTATGGGTTCTACATTGCCCGAGAATTCTATAGGTTTGCAGGACCAGAATTCTTTGTAAGAACAACCATAAGGCATGGTTCTTCTTCTTTTGGGAATGGGCACTTGAAGTACAGGGCCATTGTTTACGCTGTGTTCTGGTTGAGTTGGCCGCTTACTGTTATGCTTACTTTTATTATCAACTTATTTAACAGTTTGGATAATAAATGGCATTGCATCTATGATTCCTTGTGCCACTATGTGTTGGATGGCACTATTATCCACTTGGTTTCCATTATTATTGATACTCGGATCCTCATTAACCAAGTTAATGTTACTCTGGTTATCGTTATTCAGATTTCCTTGATTTCCTTCGTCGGCCATCTGAATTTTAAACAGTTACCACGTATTAATATCACAAAATAATATTTAATATATAGCCAATCACATGACACGCATTTTGGTCAAAAGCGTCGATCATTGCGACTTTACTATATTCATATAATATGCATGTATTACACACCAGTACTGAAATTAAAATTACAATACCAACTGAAATAAAACTACACTAATAGTAGTAGGCATCCGTAGTTTTTTTTTTCATACACATACACACATATTATTATTATTATTATTATTATTATTATTATTATTATTATTATTATTATTATTATTATTATTATTATTATTATATTACTACCATTTCCACCATCACATTCATGGATATAGATTCATCCAGAAATCCATATTGCGCTCGTCGTACTTCCAGACGAGTCGCTCTCCCACCTGTTGAATTCTTTCACTACTCTCTAAAATTTCCTCACCAAATGTCCTAAGTTCTTGTACGTTTTCTGCACTCATTGGGGGTGCATGTTCTAGGACTGGGTTCGGAATCTGTGGTGCAGGTTCCTGGTATGGAGGTGTAGGTGCCTGGAGTTGGTAAGGATTCTATAAAATCTCCCTAATGTATACATTGTTATCGTAATAGGGATCTAGAGGGTCCAAACCTGGGTAGGCTCCTAAGTTTGGCATGGGTGTGTCTTCATGTATCGGGTAGTGTTGCACATAGTCCCTAACGTCATCCCACCACGGGTCGTAATTTGGGTCTAAGGGATTTGGTGCCGGTACCCTAGGTATCTCTTCCAGGTTGAAATCATGCATTTTTACTTGATTTTCAGGGTTTTCTATTTCCATTGGTTGGTCAGGAATTGGTGGTTGTGGTTGTGGTTGGGGTGCTATCATTTGTTCTAGATTAGGGTCAGCTGCAGTGGTTGCTAGGATGTGGATGTTGGCTATACCCCTATTGATCATATCCTGGGCATAGGAATCTGTCTCTCTCTTGGCTGCTGCTAGTACTCTCTGGTCTTGTAACTTTTTCATACGTTTTCTACGCTCATGTGCTCCCCTACTGAACCATCCCCTCTTTTTCTGAGGAAATGGATCTTCTGACTGAGCCTTAAACATGAATATTCCTTCTTCCGTATCAGCAGAGTACCCCGAGAGGGCAGGCTGAGAAGAGGCACCTTCGCTTCTAGGCGAACCAGACAATTAACGGTACGTGTCAGATGGTCCTTGGTCGCTCATACTGTAAACTAACAAATAGTCAAATAACACATAACAAATAAATACAATTATGCACTTATTTCTGTAATTTATTTCCTAACAGATTGGATTTTGATGTCAACAGAACGCTTCTGTGGCTGAATCAGTGGCTTAGCTCTGATACCACTTTCTGTCGCAACACCCGATCCCTAATTTCCGGGAGTAGGCGGCCGCGAGCCAGTTTCGGTGGTATCGCGTATTGTCTAATTTGGCAGCGGAATATTCATCAGGACCGTAGTTAGGAAATATTTGATCAGAGTATAATACCACATTTGCATAATATTAAATGCATGGGATAAAACCCAAGTTTGCAGTACACACATTTTCATAGGAATACATCCTTATTTTAATAAAAACATTTATTTTATTTTAGGTAATTTTATTGCCACTTTTCCAAGCCTTCAGTGCTGTCCAGCTGGCTTCTATTTGGCTTTCACATTTTGTTACCTAAAACGCGTTTAAAAATATTTTGTCAGTGGGAAATACTGGTGAGTGAATCCCAGTTTAATCAAGTTTTAATAAAAACCACTGTACAGTATTGAGGGTGATCTCGCAATTACATTTGTTTCCAAGTTATATCAATTAACATCCATGGTACTGTCAGACCCGACTTGTGGAAATGTTACCCCTCGCAAGGCAGTAACATAACTTTGAATACAAAACTCCAACATACTCATGATAATTGTATTCTTACAAATACTCAATAACTGCCTAATATATAATTAATCGTGTGAGGTTTTGTAAAAACAATTTATAAAAAGGTTTACACAAAAAGAGGGATTACTCGCAAAAAGATTTACACAAAAAGAAGGATTACTCACATTGCGGTCTTAGATTATCCTTTAGGGTTTCCTGGTGACAATCTATAATTTACACAAATGCGCACGTGTTAGTATAATAACCCATTTTAACATTAGTAATACCCTCCCAGAGACGGCATTCCAACGACTACGTCGGGCAGAACCACGACAGCCGTTACGGAACCCTAGATCAATCGGGTAGTGTATCTTATACGTATCCAGGGATTATAATACTTACAACGGAGCAGAACTTCGCTATTTAGGGGGGTATTATACCCGACTTTAGCTTATAATATCAGAAATTCGTTGAGAGAATTGAATTTGAGCGAAGAAAACTGAAATCCCGAGCTCCCACTTTATAGGGCCTGTTTTCAAGTTTCACGCGGCCCGCGTAAAGTGTAACCTAGGGGTTACGTGGCCCGCGTTAACACTGGTCAACATCGTAGCTTGTCCGGGTCATTGTCTAGCTTCGACGTGTGTTGGGCCACATGGCGGCCTAGGGTTTGGCCACTTTTTTCCTTGTCGCGGCCCGCGTAAGGGTTGAGGTGTGGCTTACGCGGCCCGCCTCAAACCAAAAAATCAGACATTTTGGGATATTTTAAAATATATTAGGGTGTCGGAAAATTTATGAGGGTATCGGTTTTCTTTAAGGTTGTTATACACGTTATGAAGTTCAAACGAACTTCGTGTTGACCATAAACTGGTCAATGCAGAAAGTCAAACAAAGTATGACTTTCGCGCTAAAACGCGTAACAGAACGAAAGAGTACTCACAACGGGGTCTAAGCTATGGAGTTTTGATCCGATTACTCTCAGGTATGAAGTGTATACTTCAACTTAGAGAGCTAAATCAGATCAAAGTGCGAGTTTCAAGTGCAAAGGGGTGGGGTTTATATAGAGTTCAGAGAGCCGTTAAGATCGTTCATCGAAAACCGCGCTTTGATCTCAACCGTACATGTGCACCCATGGTTTTATAATACCATGGGCACCTAAAATGGCCCATAGTATTGAAAATACCATCTGCAAGTACCAAAATCAGTTGGAAACAGCTGGAAATAGATTCTGTACAGATCTGCTGATCTCACACGGCCCGCATAAGACCCAAGAGCAGCCTACACGGACCGCCTGGGCTGCACAGATCAGCAAATAGCTTATATAATTACAGTTTCAGTCCCTGTAGTTGATTTAGGCCCATTTTGACCCATTTAAGGCCCGTTAAGCCAACTTCAAGGCCCTACAATGATGCCTAAACATAGTGGACTTGAAACATGCTCAAAAATATGCCGGATGTCGGTTCGTTTGGTCGTACGGACGCATTATTTGCTTAATTACGACGAAATACGCACGAACGCGAAAAACGATCCAAATTACGCGACGAATGGATTTTTCTCATGCCAATCACTAAAATAAAATATTTTAATGATTACATAAATTTTTGGATGTCCGGATGTATTCAGAACGTAAGTTATGCGCGAAAATGCAAACTTATGCACTTTTTTGACGCTTTTAGTCCCTAAATGACTAAAAAGTTTATTTTAGCACACCGAACCCCTCAAAGCCTATTTCTAAGCTATGTGAAGGATATTTAGGGTATGTTTAATTTAAAATCAAGTTCCGGAATGTCCGTTACAGTACGAATCGGCATACTTTCGTAGTTTGTCGATTTTAGTCCCTGTAAGCGAATAAGCTTGATTTTGCCATACCAAAGCCTTCGAAACTTATTTCTAAGTTATGTAAAGGTTATTTAAGGTATGTTAAGCATAAATTGATGTTCCCGAGTATTTCTCACGTTAAACTGATTACGTTTACGCACCAGTTTGCGTCTAATTCTCCAGAAAGCGATATAGAGTTTGAAATTGAACAAAAATCAAAACATGAAAAATGTCAAACATAAACAAACAAACATTGGGGTCAAATAACATTATTTCATTGATAACTAAACTATTTACAATTATTACAAGCACAGGTGTCACATATGGCAGAATACATTGTTGTTTATAACGCAACCTGTCATGGAATGTTGCTTAGGAATCTGATCACTGGACTCAAAATCGTTAATTCCATTTCTAGACCATTGAAGCTTTACTGTGATTATCAGTTGCCGTTAGTTTCTCGAATAGTAACAGTTTGGCTGGAGCTGGTTTATGTCTTGATACAAAGTATTTGTTCGTACGTGAACAAGTTGAGGAAAATAATCTTTGTATTACGTATATTAGTACTAAAAATATGCTTGCGTATCCGATGACTAAAGGTCTCCCACCTAAAGTTTTTGAAGAACATTTTTCGAATATGGGATTTACTAAAGACCTTATTTAATGGCATATGGTACTAGCTTATGTTTTAATTAATAAAATTTCCTCAGTTTGATTTTATATGTCTTTAACATGTGTTATACCGGTGTAATGACCTATAGACAAATATAAATACAAATCAAACCCTAAAGGGCTTATGCGTATTTTGATCATAACTATTAAGTTTTAAATTGAGGTTGTAGTATGACTAATGGGGGTCCTGAGTCACATAATGATTCAACGGCTGTATTTCTCTGCTACGGTTCTTGGTTTAAACATTCCGTACACGAAATGAACAGTAATTTGTGCTTAAATGACTGTGCATGATCTGGTTTACCAGACAAATAAATTTCTGAATTCCATGCAAGTGAATTCATGCATGATATAAGCTACAAGAATTACTTCATGATAGCGTTGCGTCAAAAATATTAGTAAACTCACCGGTAAGACACATCGTATCAACAGAACTGCAGAAAGCGGTCAGACATTAGAATTGGAGCCTAGGTCTAGGTCCAACGTCAAGAATGCATTAAAACCCAAGAGTACATACAAGGGTTTTAATATAGACCTTCCGAAAGCTAAAATACGCACTAAAAAGCACCCGAAACGCACTTTAAGCGCAGAATTTACTTAAATTCAGCTATAATCAACATTATGACAATGAAACATTGTGCAGAGATGATGATTTATCATCGAGAATACTTCCCTAAGTGTCGGGAATTGAAAGTGTCACAAAAGAAACTTGAAAGACACTAAACGGTGCAATTTAGCACTTTAACGAACCGGTATTTAACCAAACAACCGGACATTACCCGAAACATAAAAATATTGTCAATGACACTGTTTTTCCTTTTCTAAGCCAGTTAGGGTCCCCGAATACCCTAACACCCGATATAATTCACAACACACATAATACACTAAATTAATCACCTAACTATCTTAACTAGTTACCTAACTAAATGGTTAAGATCTAACCATATAACCCCCCCCCCCCCCAACGAATTGGTTTCCCTAGGGAACACACCATCCAACCTTTGATTATTTAAATCATGTATGTCTTATATCTAGAGGACATATTGTTTAATGGATAAAAGCTCTAAATGGATTATAAGTATCCCCACAAGATCATTCATTCATTCACTTGCACCAACACAAAATTGAGCTCTCTCTCTCCCTCTCCTTGTGAGTTCGGCAGCCACACACCACCACCAAACCGCCACTTTCAAGTCCCTTTCTAGCCATATTAAATACACACAAAGGTGTAAGAGGTCCAACAACGAACCTCGGTGCTCTCGAAAGTGGAAGGACCTTCTCCATTCGCTATTAACCACTCGTTTTCTTCACTCGAACTCCCCTAGCCTTGTGCTAGTGGTAAGCACTTAGATCCTTGTGTTTTACTTGTTGTTTATGTGGTTAAAGATGTGTAGTGATCGAATGATAAGAAAGTTTAAAGAACTTAAACAAAGTCTTGGATATTAACTAGCACATGATAAAGGAGTGTTAGAATGATGATGAAACATGATAAAACTGAAATATTTAAGTGTTGATCTGCTGTACATAACTTTTGTTACGAGATAAGTCATTTTTAGGATGAATGGTAATCGTAAATGTACTTTTTAATGGCGTTTATACTACAAAAAGCATGCTGATTCGCTTTTCCAGCCGACTTAAACTGGCTGTAACAGGACTTAACTGAAACGAAAAATGTATTTTCTTAAGTCTATAATGTGTTATTATGAAATACGGTTCTAATGGCACCGGAATCATAATTTTTGGACTCCGTTTACTATTTTTAAGGTGTCTTTTCGTAACAGCAGCTAGAGCTGCATTTCTGCTGCTGAAAATGTGCGTCCTGTTTTCTGTCATAACTTGTATTCTGCGTGGAGTCTGATCATGAAATTTATACTGTAGTTGGTCACTGTTGTATTTGTGATTCTGCCACTGGAATTTCGTAAATCGGACTCACGATGAATTTTTAATGAATTATTTCGTAAACTGCAATCAGAAAGCGACAAATCTGATTGCAGTCCAGAAAATAAATTCTCATAAAATATTGGATCGTTTAAGACGTTCTGTAAAAAAATGGGAATTTTTGTAGTAAGATAACTATTTTATTAAAATGCCCGAAAACAACCCAATTTTGTATATTTAAACTGAAAGGATATAAGTATGTATATTTGTGAGGAAAAATATATATATTTTGGTCGCCACATTTTGTGCTAAGTGTATGTAGTATGTATTATACTTGATAGTGTATTAGGACTTAAGAATACACTAAATACTCATGAGAAGTGAAAACACAAATATACACATACACCATACTTAGGCAAAATACATAATTCGGGTGCAAAGTGCAAAATACAAGAGACTTATAATTATTCTCGAGGAAATAATATAAGTAAGACACTTAGTTAAAAATATAAGTTATTTTTAACACAAAAATACGTACACAAGAGATAGTGACTGTACTTGTGCGATACAAGTCTAGTGACTAACGTTAAGAAAACACGTATAGGTCACGACGCTAGATAAGCAAATCCGGTGAAGTTTACGACGCAAGGAACGCAAAGTTGTGAGTTCATGCTCCCCCTTTTCTCTTACTGTTTTTGGTTTTATAACTCTCGGGGGTGAAATACATGTTACAAATATTATAATTTTTACAAAGGGTAAAAATACAAGAAGCACTCTTGGTGAGAACGAGAACCGAGTGCAATATGATTTAAGAATACGAGAAGCACTTGTGGTGAGTGCAATATGATGAGCTTTAAGAAAAGCCTAGAAAATACTAGATCATGTGAGCTTAAACTAGATATTGAGATGCCATTAATACATAATTTGGGACGAGGGTTAGATATAACGGGTACGGCCGAGCCCCACTCAGGGTCCTTATGTGACCACTTGAGTGCTTCGGTGTCCCAGTCGAGGGAAATCGACACAGTCGAGGTTAATCGACACAGTCGAGGGTAATCGACACAGTCAAGGGAAATCGACGCAGTCGAGGTTAATCGACACAGTCGAGGGTAATCGACACAGTTAAAGGAGAAAATACTAATGCTCCCTATGTCCTCACATGCCTTGAAGGAGAATATACTAATGCTCCCTATGTCCTCACGTGCCTTAATGTCCTTGTATAAACAATCATTTAAAACGTGGGGTACACAAGAAAACTTGAATGATACTTGAGTACGTGGGGTACTCAAGCAAACGGGAATTATACTTGAGTACGTGGGGTACTCAAGAAAGACTTGAATTATACATGATACATACTATGTTTTCATACAAAGTATAAAAACGTGAAATACAAAAACGCATGAACTCGCTCAACTTTATGTTGATGTTTTCCAAAATTACATGTATTTCAGGTGACAGGATGGATGTTGGGCGCAAGTGTCGTAACTAGAAGTAGACTACAAGTTTAGATGTCATCCACTTTTGTTGAATTGTAACCTTGTCAAAGGTCGTGTTTTGAAAACTTAAATAACACGTGTTGTAATACTCAAATTTTCATGAATGGATGAACATCGTTTTGATCATGTAGTTGTTTATTACGATTGAATGCAATGATAACAAGCTAGTCACACATCATACGCTTCCGCAAAAGACAGGGTGTGACAGTTTGGTATCAGAGCTTCGATTGTAGTGTACTAGGATTCTTTCTCGAGTCTAGACTACAATCACTAGAGTTCTCTCACAAAAACATTTTACAAAAAGGTTTTCATTGCATGCACGAAAGCGCCAAGATCCACAAGTAAGACACTTTTCAAAAAGTGACAAGGCAAGGACATTAGTGAGGAATACCTTTAAAATAAGGTGCCAACCAATGCATAGTCTACACAAGTTAGACTTGCCAAAAACAAAATGACCCCCCAAAAACGAGAGTTATACGTGATATAATGCATTAAATTGCTTGATTATGCTAAGTAGCATATATGTTATTGATATACATACATACAAATAAGTGTACGGAATGATTATTGACGTGAATAAGATACTTTCGACTCCGACAACTATTACTATACGTAACTCGCACGATGAAGCTACTGACCTCGCCTCCTTTGCAAAGCTCATGGCTGGGAGTGATTACCAAACAAGATGCTGAGCTTGCTTCCGTAGGAGATGGCTGCTCTTCCCTCTCGATCGTGAAGGTGCCTAACTACGGTGATGATGACGAGACAGAGGCGGCAACCTTGATCGAATTCTCAATCAACGGGACGAGATCCCTGCGGCTTATGTGAAGCAAGATTGACGACATACTTGACCAGAGAAGGAAGATGAAGTATTCGTCACGTAGGTGCCCCTCCAACTACTAGGAATCCTCTTTATCCCTACTTCATCTAATCATCGTGCCTATTCGCGTGTAATAACAACGAGTGTTAGCGCGTGGACCGCTGCAATGGTCCTTTCCATAACAAAGGAATAAGGACAGTAGTGTCCCCTCCTTGATTGATCATCTGCTTGGACGAGAGAAAATTGGGGTAACTGTGCAAGACAATTTATTATTACGGGGGCCCACGTAATAACGACTTGTAGTGCACAGAAATCCTGGTGGACTCTGCGGGTCGAGCTAATGAAAAACACACAAAATTAATCTATAGGTGTCCTCACCTTCATCTGGTAGAACAACACATAGATCAGTGCTTTAGCACGTTAGAAAGTGGGAAGCTTGTCTGAGCCTACTTCGTGACTGACACTTCTACCTGCGTACGAGACGTTTGAGGAAAACGACATTTAAGCAAGTGAAGATGAGTAACATCCAAAGGATTCAGCGACTTTACACTCTCTATCACCCCTACACGAGCAACCCCCTCTAAGGGAAAGTATACGCACCAGTAAAGCCAGAGACCTAAGAAAAACCAATGTAGCAGGAAATAACTAAAACTTGATTGACTGAGACGATGTAGCCTCGAGCTCATTTTATTTCAAACAATAAGCCAAGTTGGCAAGCCTATGTGGAGGCTCAATAACTGTTTCCTCGCTTATACACTGATTATATATATGTGTGAAATTGGGTGATCACATAATGGCTTATGGTTCTATGTATCTCATTGACAATTGGAATGTTGTCTAACCTACTTCATACCATTTTGGCAGAAGAGAATGCCGCCCAGGCGAGACACAAACACCAGTACGTTGCCAAGGACGGAAGCCGAGCTGCAAGAATGCATCTCACAGGCAATTGCGCGACATGAAGCCCTCCGCTCTAAGCACAGCGATGGCACTACTGAAAATAACCCTCCAACTAGCTGCACCTTTAAGCAGTTCCTGGACTGCAAACCATTAAATTTTGATGGCACGGGAGGTGCCGTTGCATTTGTTCGTTGGGCAGAAAAGACTGACTCCATTCTAAGAATGAGTAACTGTTCGCCCCGACAGAGTGTTACTTATATCTCAGGGTTATTTGTAGATGGCGCACTCTCCTGGTGGAACCTTCAGGTTCAAACCCTTGGTGCGGATACTGCTTATGCACTAAGCTGGGACGAGCTCAAGGAAATGATGGAAAAAAAATACTGTTCTAGAGTTGAAATCCAGAAGCTTAAGGTGGAGTTCTGGAACTTGAAAATGGACGGACCGAAGATTCATGAATATGTCCAACGATTTCACGACTTGTCTAGGGTCGTCCCCTACTTAGTCAAATCGGAATTCAAAAGGGTTGAACGATTCATTTGGGGACTTGCACCTCAGATCAGGAGCATGGTTACTACCTCAAAGCCCTCAACCATTGAAGAGGCTATCGATATGAGTGTCACTCTTACTGAAGAAGCTCTACGTGCGGGAAAATTTTCGGAATCTGAGGATAACAAGAAAGAGACTCATGTGGAGTCGTCAAGCAACAAGAAGAGGAACTCCTTAAACCTAAAGTTGAGCACCCAAGTCAACTATGGAAGCTCTAAAGCAAACAAAAGAAAGAAAGTGAATCCGCCACATGACAGGAAAACTGATAGAGCCACTAATAAGGCTGGTGGTAAAATATACTCGGGGACTAAGCCGAAGTGCGGAGAATGCAATTTTCACCATGAAGGTCGATGTCTGAAGCCTAAGTGCGGAAAGTGTGGAAAAGAAGGGCACAGCAAGGATGCCTGTTGGGCGAAGGACCCAGGTGGAAGAAATAAGAGAATACCAGGCTGCTACAAATGTGGTGAACCAGGGCACTTTAGGAAGAATTGCCCTGAGAAGAAACAAGCAAGGAAGGGTTTTCACGATCGAAACTCGTGAAGCACGCCAGGATCCAGATGCGGTTACGGGTACGTCCCCTATTAACCAACCCTATGCATCTACTTTTAATTAATACTGGCATCAACGTTAACCTTACATGCTTAGAACTTAAGAAACTGCTTGGCCTAGTTTCAAGTAAAATAGACGTCCTGTATTCTTTAGATATGGGCATATAGAAGGCTAGTTTAAACAGTCGAAGTGAGTAAGGATTGTATTTAGGGACTCAGAAGGCCGGAACCTTCTGTTACCATTGACTCGCGAAGTCATAAAATGATAGTCAGCATGGATCAGAAATCCAAGTACAGCTGAAGTCGTTCGACATGAGAAAATCAGACGGAACCCTCTTGCGGATGATGAAACCCAACTTTCCTGCAATAGGTGTAAGGATGCTAGACCCCACAAGGCAGCAGATCTACGATATCCCTCATTGGTCGAAGAGGCATGGAAACGCCTCCGAGTAGACTGCAGAGACTGAGAACATCCCTGCGACGGAAGAAGTCCCAGTAGCCTTTTAGGAAGACTTGCCAGGAACGCCTCTCCGTAGCGACGATAGGAGTTTAGGATAAATCGCGTGCCAGGAACAGCACCAGTAATTAATGACGCCATACTGACTAGCTTCACCAGCGAAGCATGAACCTCTGATATAACGGCAAGAGCTGCCAGACAGGGGAAATTAAAGACATAACATCCTTAATTAAGGAGACAAGGAGAAAGTTGGTAGTCTCCACTTTACATAAACTTCAGAAAATTGAGAATCAGAATCCTTTGCCAAGGATCAACTTGAGGACAAGAGGTCCTCCACTGTGAATACAAGTGGAAATATCCCTAAAACGACCTATAGGACTTGCTTCGAGCATTACAAGATCCTTGTCGTATCATTTGGCTTGACACATGCATCGACAATATATTCATGGACCTCATGAATCGAACGTGTGAGCCATACCTGGATAAGTTATATACTTATTGACTACATTCTTATATGGCCAACGACCAAGGAAGGTCGTGAGCAACAGCTGCAATTTACCTTGCAACTCTTAGAGAAAGCACAGTTATGTGCAATGATGACGGAAAGCGGATTTCGAGTTCACGAAGGGAAAACTGAAGATACATGGTGGATAAGAACGAAATTCATGCCAACCCTGCAACCAAGAGCTAAGGAGCTATAGTTGCAATTATGTGACGTCTCTCGACAAAGTCTCGATTGTACGTCGATGCAACGAGACCACGACATTGCATACGCGGCACATTGATTAAGGAATCATGAGAAGAGACCTTGAGATAGATACAGTAATTACGCGCCGCAAACTGGACGTCATTACCTGAGAGGAAACGCTGCATGATCTTTAATGATCACAAGGGTTGCAGCACACCGATGATCGTAAGAACTCGAATATGAACTGAGCTGCTGAACGATGCAGACTGTATGAACACAATACGTGCTTGTGTGATAAACTTTAATGAAAAGTCGGAACACTCACTTGCCCTTAGTGGAGTTTTCCTACAACGGTATCTATCACACCGCCGTCTAAACCGCTTCGTGTAAAGCTTTAGACGGAACATAACGAGTCAATTCCCGTCATGATTGAACGGATACAAAAATAAACAATCAACTAGCCCGAGATGGCCCAGGAAAAACTAGAGGCAAGATCGCTCAGATATGTGATCATATCAGGACAGCCCGCAAAATACAGAAAGATTACGCCGATGAGCGGCAGAAATTGTATGAATTTGACACAAGAAGTATGACTAAAATGAGAGCCTCGCCTAGAGAAGGCGTAGTATGTGTTGGAAAACGAAAAGGTTGAATCCCCGGTGTAGGGATCAGAACCATTGCTCACAAGATGAAGCTCCCAGAAAAAGATCAGTAGTGATCGCGACACATTCATGTGTCTAGTCTGTAGAGGAGTCTGACTTAAGGAACAGTCGTTGTTCCCACAAATAAGATTCACGTCAATGAGAAACGACAAGAATTACTATAGAAACCTGTTGAGGTTTTGGACCAAGAGTCCGCAATACTATAGAAACCTGTTGAGGTTATGGACCAAGAGTCCGCAAGATACAGAAAAGACATGATTGATCTACTTGAGTATGATAGAATTCATGACATGACCTAGAGATGTCATGGGAACATGAAGACAAATCATGAATCTAAGTGACCATATTGGTTTCACAACTCCCCTGCGACCGATGGCATCGCTTGAATTTCGGGACAAAATTCTTTTAACGGGGGGAGACTGTGACAACCGTCACTTTTCCGTACATTCCGTACACGAAATGAACAGTAATTTGTGCTTAAATGACTGTGCATGATCTGGTTTACCAGAAAAATAAATTTCTGAATTCCATGCAAGTGAATTCATGCATGATATAAGCTACAAGAATTACTTCATGATAGCGTTGCGTCAAAAATATCAGTAAACTCACCGGTAAGACACATCGTATCAACAGAACTGCAGAAAGCGGTCAGACATTAGAATTGGAGCCTAGGTCTAGGTCCAACGTCAAGAATGCATTAAAACCCAAGAGTACATACAAGGGTTTTAATATAGACCTTCCGAAAGCTAAAATACGCACTAAAAAACACCCGAAACGCACTTTAAGCGCAAAATTTACTTAAATTCAGCTATAATCAACATTATGACAATGAAACATTGTGCAGAGATGATGATTTATCATCCAGAATACTTCCCTAAGTGTCGGGAATTGAAAGTGTCACAAAAGATACTTGAAAGACACTAAACGGTGCAATTTAGCACTTTAACGAACCGGTATTTAACCAAACAACCGGACATTACCCGAAACATAAAAATATTGTCAATGACACTGTTTTTCCTTTTCTAAGCCAGTTAGGGTCCCCGAATACCCTAACACCCGCTATAATTCACAACACACATAATACACTAAATTAATCACCTAACTATCTTAACTAGTTACCTAACTAAATGGTTAAGATCTAACCATATAACCCCCCCCCCCCAACGAATTGGTTTCCCTAGGGAACACACCATCCAACCTTTGATTATTTAAATCATGTATGTCTTATATCTAGAGGACATATTGTTTAATGGATAAAAGCTCTAAATGGATTATAAGTATCCCCACAAGATCATTCATTCATTCACTTGCACCAACACAAAATGGAGCACTCTCTCTCCCTCTCCTTGTGAGTTCGGCAGCCACACACCACCACCAAACCGCCACTTTCAAGTCCCTTTCTAGCCATATTAAATACACACAAAGGTGTAAGAGGTCCAACAACGAACCTCGGTGCTCTCGGAAGTAGAAGTACCTTCTCCATTCGCTATTAACCACTCGTTTTCTTCACTCGAACTCCCCTAGCCTTGTGCTAGTGGTAATCACTTAGATCCTTGTGTTTTACTTGTTGTTTATGTGGTTAAAGATGTGTAGTGATCGAATGATAAGAAAGTTTAAAGAACTTAAACAAAGTCTTGGATATTAACTAGCACATGATAAAGGAGTGTTAGAATGATGATGAAACATGATAAAACTGAAATATTTAAGTGTTGATCTGCTGTACATAACTTTTGTTATGAGATAAGTCATTTTTAGGATGAATGGTAATCGTAAATGTACTTTTTAATGGCGTTTATACTACAAAAAGCATGCTGATTCGCTTTTCCAGCCGACTTAAACTGGCTGTAACAGGACTTAACTGAAACGAAAAATGTATTTTCTTAAGTCTATAATGTGTTATTATGAAATACGGTTCTAATGGCACCGGAATCATAATTTTTGGACTCCGTTTACTATTTTTAAGGTGTCTTTTCGTAACAGCAGCTAGAGCTGCATTTTTGCTGCTGAAAATGTGCGTCCTGTTTTCTGTCATAACTTGTATTCTGCGTGGAGTCTGATCATGAAATTTATACTGTAGTTGGTCACTGTTGTATTTGTGATTCTCCCACTGGAATTTCGTAAATCGGACTCACGATGAATTTTTAATGAATTATTTCGTAAACTGCAATCAGAAAGCGACAAATCTGATTGCAGTCCGGAAAATAAATTCTTATAAAATATTGGTAATGAACTGGACCCCGATATTTTTACACATTAATTTTTTGATCGTTTAAGACGTTCTGTAAAAATTTGGGAATTTTTGTAATAAGATAACTATTTTATTAAAATGCCCGAAAACAGCCCAATTTTGTATATTTAAACTGAAAGGATATAAGTATGTATATTTGTGAGGAAAAATATATATATTTTGGTCGCCACATTTTGTGCTAAGTGTATGTAGTATGTATTATACTTGATAGTGTATTAGGACTTAAGAATACACTAAATACTCATGAGAAGTGAAAACACAAATATCACATACACCATACTTAGGCAAAATACATAATTCGGGTGCAAAGTGCAAAATACAAGAGACTTATAATTATTCTCGAGGAAATAATATAAGTAAGACACTTAGTTAAAAATATAAGTTATTTTTAACACAAGAATACGTACACAAGATGTCACACCCTGGCTTTGCGGAAGCGTGGTAAATTTTGGTGTGACTTCTTAATACCATAGCTTAACCTTAACAAAGCTATATGAAATAAAATCATGCAAGATCATCCATTTGATTAAGTTTTAGAACCAGAGTATCATACCATTGTCTTAAAGACTTACAACATCGTAACATAAAACATTGTCTTTAACAACATAACCATTAACATGAAATAAACGCAGTTTAAGATCTGTGACTTGTCCAGGAAAGAGTCACATTTCCTAAACCGGGATGACCTTGGAACCCTTATGCAGCGGGAAAACATAACATACCGTGCCAGATCTTTAATTTCCTGAAATACATGTAAGTTGAAAAATCAACAATAATGTTGAGCGAGTTCATGTGTAAGTGAGTATGTAAAACACTTGTAAGTATAAAAGTTCCCTGGTATGTAGCAGTGTAAGGAAAAAGAGATCACCAATGGTTTGCAAGGCCATTAGTATGTGTGAAGTGCAAGTAGGAAGACTCAAACCTAGCAAATTTCGCGTTGGGTACAAAGTCACTCAAGGTCCGTTCTGTTGGGCCTCTCTGAGGTCCGTTTTGTTGGGCCTAGAGTTGGGCTCGCTACACCCAGATAGATCTACCGCTTACGTCCCTCGGTCCTACAATGAGGATTAATGCTCTCCGGTTTCTGCTTACCCACTCACATGATCTAAGTAGTAAACCTCCTTACGTTAACCATACCATGTATAAAGTACTTGTAAACAAAGTAACATGTATTTCACCCCCGCAGTTAAGAAAACTGAAAACAGTTAGAGAAAAGGGGGACATGAACTCACAGTGAAGCGTCTCTACCAAGTATCTCCTGCTCACGCAGCTGTGCGACGACCTACAGGTGCTAATTTCTATTAGACGGACGGCCGTGCCTTAGCTTTATAGTTTAAGTCTTTGGGAAATAGTTAGACAACTATTTCGTTTTTACATTCTGTATATACTTGGTAGTTAATCTCCTTCCCAAGGATGGGGGATTCAATACATGTGGGTTCATAAATATTTCCGTAAGTGCGTAAGTTACGTTTAACAATCGAGTGGTAATGTAATCACCGGTGTAACTTATATATTTATGGTGAAAGCGTTCGTATTATTTTGGATTCGTTAACGTTCGTAAATATTATTTTACTCTAAAAATAATATCTATGCATTTCCACAAAATAATCATAAACAGTGTGTGAAAAATATATATTTATCACGTTTAATTTTGTGAAAATCCCACCTCCGAATATTTAGTAAATAAAGTCATGGCGAAATTCATATTTCGAGAACATGTCAAAAATAATTCTAACACTTGTAGTGTAAATAGTTCCAAGTGTTAGGTTTTTAGAAAAATTTCGCCAGAGTTTCCTCTGTAACTGGAGGTGGCCACGCTTTCAAGCGTATCATTTTCTTTAACAAATCAACTCAACAATTTTCTTTATTTGATCAGAACAACTTTTCTCACAACAACTAATCAACATATGTGTAACTTGCCAAAAATTACATGAACTTGTAGTTTTCCCAAAACTGTGGTGTAAATCTCCTTAAATTTAGTAGATCCTCATATAAGGTAATTTGGTCTTGTAAAAACCTCGTTTTTAGAGAAAATCCATCTTTACAACTTCCCGTCATCTTTTTACAAAAGCTGTTATTTTGTCGGATCTTTTCATTTCACAAGTGTTTACACACTTGTGGTTTATAAAAATCATGCTTGTTAGTGTAAGATCCATCTTTTAAAATACATGATTTCTTTGATACGTGGTTCTTTGAAAATACCACTTGCAGATGCGTAGATCTGCTAGTTTTAAACACAATTTCACAAGTAAAACTCTTTTACACAAGTTCATGATTCACGTGTGGTAGAGTTTCACCTTTTAACCCTTGTATTATTCAAAACAAGCTTATGTTAAGATCCATGATCTTACCAAACCGGGTTAAACGATGATCCGAGCTACCACATCATAGATCAGGCCTAAATAATCATACATTTCGAATACTACATCATTTACACAACTTATGAGCTATTAACCACCATTTTTAGTGTTTTAAGTAGACTTTAAAGCATCATCTTGCATGTTAACGAGTTTTAACCGATAAAAATCCTTTTAACCACTTTAGAATAGTTCAAGATAGGGATTTAAACATCATACCACTAGCTCGAGGCTAGGGAGGAATCTTGATGAAATGGCGTGGATAAAAGCAAGATAAAGAGGTCCTTCGCGTTCCGTTTGCACCAAACCTCCTAATATGTGACCCTTGATGCTTGTATGAACTTGAAATGGCGAGATCAAAGCTCGACAATGGTTGTGTGGCTGCTTGTGTTCTCGGCCGTGACTCAAAGAGAGGGGAGAGAGAGAGCTTTTGTGTAATGTGTGTGATGAAGTGATTAGTGGGTTAAGGTTAATACTTATAGGCAAAGCATTCATGTTTAACCAATGGTCACTATGTTGTCTAGATATTAGACAACAAGGATTTTAATAATCAAAATGGTACAAGGTATGTCTTCTCTAGTTGGGGCCGGTTAGAGAGGGGGGGGGGGGGGGGGTCCTAGTCCGATTCCAACTAGTTAGTTAGGTATTAGTTAGGTTAAACCAAGTTAGTTAAGTAGTTAACTTGGTTAGTTGTGTGTCTCGCGTTACAAAGGGTGTTAGGGTAATCAGGGACCCTAACTGGCTCAGAAAAAGATAAATAATGAAAATAACAATATTTTCACGTTCCGGGTATAGTCCGGTTGTTTGGTTGGATAGTAATCCGTTAAAGCATTAACAAAGCTTTTAAGGTGTCGTTAATACTCTTTTTAGTGACACGACTCATTCCTGACACTTTGGAAAGTGTCTAGCAATATTTTTCTCATGTTTTGGCACTTTATTAGTTAGCTAAAAGCTGAATTATTGTGTAAAGTGCTGAGTTTTGTACTTTAGAGTACGTTTTAGGCACATCCAGTCATTGTGACTTATTCCTAGAGACGCAGTTCTACAACCCTTGTATCCCTACACTCACCACTAGTGTAGCAAAATATTTCTGGCTCATACAGGCCTTAGAGGCAGTGTCTGCCTGATGCTGGCTTTATCAGCATGTTCAATAGGTTATCCGTTATAGTGCTACTATGCTTTTTGTGCATCATGGTTGTCACTAGGGTTCAGCATGTAAATAATGTAGTGACGATAAGTAAAGTATGATGCAAGTAAGTACATGTATTAGATATCAAGTAGCAGTTCATCAGCTAGTTCAAACAAGCACAGTAATTAAGCAGTAATTAATCATTAGTTAAGTCGTACGGATACCTGGTTTAGTGCGGGTTGTCACATTCTCCCCCCGTTAAATAAATTTCGTCCCGAAATTTAAGTTCTGCTTGTAGACGCAGGGTTCTTAGGAAAAAGGTGGGGGTATTTCTCTTTCATCCGGTCCTCACGCTCCCAGGTGTACTCAGGACCGTGTCTGGCATTCCAACGAACCTTGACGAGCTTGACACTGCTCCGGCGGGTCTTGTTAACTTTCCAATCCGTGACCTCAACCGGTTCTTCAATGAAGTGGAGCGTGTCGTCAACATGAATCTCGTCGGTGGGAATGGCAACGGTGACTTGAGTTGGACTTTTCTTTAGATTGGGTACATGAAATGTATCGTGAACACCATTTAGTTCAGTAGGTAGGTCCAACTTGTATGCTACTAGTCCTATTCTTTCCAGAATTCTGAAGGGACCAATGTAGCGCGGATTTAACTTCCCACGCTTCCCAAAGCGTGCCACACCCTTCCAGGGTGAGACTTTCAATAACACCATTTCTCCAGCTTGGAAATCCACATGTTTTCGGTTTGGATCCGCATAGGCCTTCTGTCTGTGGCGAGCTGCTTCGATGCGTTTAAGAATCTGCGCGATCTTGTCTGTCGTCTCTTGGACGATTTCGGGACCAGCAAGTTGCCTATCACCTGCGTCAGCCCAACATAAGGGTGATCGGCACTTGTGTCCGTAAAGGGCTTCAAATGGCGCGACACCAATACTGGTGTGGTAGCTGTTGTTGTATGAAAATTCGACCAAAGGTAAATGTTTATCCCAGCTACCGCCCAAATCCATAACACACGCTCTCAGCATGTCTTCCAAAGTCTGTATCGTTCGCTCGCTCTGGCCGTCAGTTTGCGGATGAAACGCAGTGCTCAAATTCAATTGTGAGCCAAAGGCTTCTTGGAAGGATTGCCATATCCTTGACACAAATCTTCCATCTCTATCAGAAATGATCGAGAGAGGCACTCCATGACGTGCAACGATCTCTCTCATGTAAATTTCAGCCAATTTTCTCGTATTATCCTTCTCTCTGATAGGTAAGAAGTGTGCTGACTTCGTTAATCGATCCACTATCACCCAGATAGTGTCATGGCCTCTTGGCGTTCTTGGCAATTTTGTAACAAAATCCATTGAGATTTGTTCCCATTTCCACTTGGGAATCTCAGGTTGTTGCAGAAGTCCTGAAGGCTTCTGGTATTCCGCTTTAACCTTAGCGCACGTTAAACATTTTCTCACGTAAACAGCAACATCGCCTTTCATTCTAGGCCACCAATAATAATCTTTGAGATCCTGGTACATCTTATTCGCTCCAGGATGGATAGAGTACCGTGATTTGTGAGCTTCATCGAAAATAACTTTTCTTAAACCACCAAACAGAGGAACCCAAATCCTTTTCTCAAAACATAATGTTCCTTCCGCGTTTGGTACCAAAAGCTTCTCCATCCCACGGAGATATTCTTCTTCAAGGTTTCCTTCCTTGAGAGCTTCTTTCTGCGCGGCACGAATGCGCAAGGAAAGATCGGTTTGGATAATCATTTCTAAAGCTCTAACCCTTATGGGTTTGATCCTCTCCTTCCGACTTAGGGCATCGGCGAATACATTCGCCTTCCCTGGATGATACTTTATCTCGCAGTCGTAGTCGTTCAACAATTCAACCCATCGTCTTTGCCTCATATTCAACTCCTTCTGGTTGAATATATGCTGTAGGCTCTTGTGATCTGTAAAGATTGTACACTTCGTACCATAAAGGTAGTGTCTCCAGATCTTTAAAGCAAAAACCACTGCGCCGAGCTCCAAATCGTGTGTGGTATAGTTCTTTTCATGCACTTTCAACTGACGCGATGCGTAAGCAATAACCTTTTGGCGTTGCATCAACACACAACCCAATCCTTGACGCAATGCGTCGCAGTATACCACAAAATCATCAGTACCATCTGGTAGAGCTAAAATTGGCGCGTTACAAAGCTTATCCTTCAATATCTGAAACGCTTCATCCTGTTTGATTCCCCAATCAAACTTCTTATCCTTCTGCGTGAGGAGCGTCAATGGTTGAGCGATCTTTGAAAAATTCTCAATGAATCTTCGATAATAGCCAGCCAAACCCAAGAATTGCCGAATCTCGGTTGGCGTCTTTGGCGTTTCCCAATTCTTGATCGCCTCGATCTTGGTTGGATCCACGTGGATTCCATCTCCATTTACCACGTGCCCAAGGAATTGGACTTCACGTAGCCAAAATTCGCACTTGGAGAATTTGGCATACATCTGTTCCTTCTTCAGCAGCTCTAGAATGGCTCTAAGATGCTGCTCGTGTTCAGCCTTCGTCTTTGAATAAATTAAAATGTCATCGATGAATACAATCACGAACTTATCCAAGTACGGCTTGCAAACTCTATTCATTAGATCCATGAATACCGCGGGTGCGTTTGTCAAACCAAATAGCATAACGAGGAACTCGTAGTGTCCATAACGAGTTCTGAAGGCTGTCTTCGGGATACTCTCCTCTTGTATCCTTAACTGATGGTATCCAGATCGAAGGTCGATCTTTAAATAAAAGCTTGAACCTTGCAGTTGGTCAAACAGATCATCAATTCTTGGCAGAGGATATCTATTCTTGATCGTCAGCTTGTTCAGCTCCCGGTAGTCGAAGCACATACGAAAACTACCGTCCTTCTTTTTAACAAACAGGACCGGAGCTCCCCAAGGCGAGAAGCTTGGTCGGATAAAACCCTTGTCTAACAGCTCTTGAAGCTGTGTCGACAGTTCCTGCATCTCAGACGGGGCAAGTCTGTACGGTGCCTTAGCCACAGGCGCGGCGCCTGGAACTAAATCGATGTGAAACTCTACTTGCCTCTGAGGTGGCAGTCCAGGTAAGTCTTCTGGGAAGACTTCTGGGTATTCCCTCACGACAGGGATGTCTTCTATTCTCGGCTCAGAAGCCTTTTTATCCACAATGTGTGCCAGAAAAGCAACACATCCTTTCTGCAAACACTTCCTTGCTTTCAAGCAGCTGATAATCCTCAACGGTGTCTCACGCTTCTCTCCATGAACAACAATGGTCTCACCATCATCGGTTGGGATACGAACAACCTTTTCGTGACAAACTATCTCAGCTTTGTTGCCTGATAACCAATCCATTCCTACCACCACGTCGAAGCTTCCCAACTGGACTGGTAGTAGATCTAGAGCGAACTCACGCTCTCCCAATTCAATCACACAACCTCTGACAACTTCATTGGCTTCTACTAACTTCCCATTGGCCAATTCGATTGAGTAGGGAATATCTAACTTATTAGCGGCTAACCCAAGCATATTCTTAAATTCTAACGACACGAAGCTATAATCGGCACCAGTATCAAATAAAACGGATGCATAGCGTTGATTTACAGGGAACGTACCAGTAACAACATTGGGGTCCTGGCGCGCTTCCCTAGCTTCGATTTGGAACACTCTGGGCAGTTCTTCTTAAAATGCCCGATATCACCGCAGTTATAGCATCCAAGTCTTTGCCCGTTTCCACCTCCATTTCCAGCTTGGTTGTTGTTTTGGTTTGCATTGCCAGCTTGGTTCGCAAAGTTGCCTCGATTCTCGTTACCTCCATAGTTTCCTTGTGGGCGATTACCACCACGATTATTATTCCTATTCCCAAATCCTCCTTGGCCTCCCTGACCAGCAGTGGCCCAACAAGTGTCCTTCGAGTGGCCACGTTTCCCACATGCTTCGCATACTTTTGACCCGCAATGACCAGAATGGTGGCGCTGGCAGGTGTTGCATTTGGGCTGGGTGCCCATATACCCTTTTCCTTTCTTTCCTCTACCAGCTGTAACCTGAGCTGGCGTGTCTGACCCTCCTTTCTTAACAACCACACTGGCGCCCTGCTTGAAGTTCGAGAACTTCCGTTTGTTACCTCCTGATGACTCGACGTGAGTCTCTGCCTTCCTCGTCTTGATCTCATCAAACTTGTTCAAACGAATAGCCTCCTCAGTGAGAGCTACGCTCAAATCAATCGCCTCAGTAATGGTCGCAGGCTTGGATGAGGTTACCATGCTTATGATTTGAGGAGCTAGTCCCCAAATGAAACGTTCGATTCTCTTGAACTCAGGAGTGACCATGTAGGGTACCACATGCGATAAGTCATGGAACCTTTGAACGTATTCTGCTATCTTTGGACCGTCCATTTTCAAGTGCCAGAACTCGGTCTCCAATCGCTGGATTTCTGCGCGGGAACAGTACTTTTTGCGCATAAGTTCCTTTAGTTCGGTCCAGGTCAGCGCGTAGGCAGCAGCTTCGCCAAGTGTCTGTACTTGTAGATTCCACCAGGATAGGGCTCCATCCAAGAATAGCCCTGAGATATAGGTGACTTGCTGATCCAGCGCGCACTTGCTCATGCGAAGAACAGATTCGGTTTTCTCAGCCCAACGAACAAAGGCGACAGCACCTCCTGTGCCATCGAAGTTTACGGGCTTGCAGTCTAAGAACTGCTTGTAGGTGCATCCTGCGCATACGTTATAACATACGTTTGGCATTAGCATCATTGCTAAGGATATCCAATTAGGTCATGGTATGTCTAAATGACTTAGTATTACCATGAGGTGGATTATTGTTGTTGCCAGTGTTGCCAGAGTTGCTTCCACTAGTCCCTCCTTGAGAGGCGGCGTATTGTGCAATGGCAGCAGCGATAATTTGCTGGAGTTCTGCCTCATTAGTAGGCATGTGTGTCTCACGTCTCGGCGGCATCTTCTAAAAGATGGTTTACGTTGGTCAGGCCATAGTGAAACGTACGTACATAGTAATAGTAATAGCACATAACATCTCATGTTATCAATACATCACAAATATCAATCACACAACATCCCATGTCATAAAAATATAAATAAGCAATCAAGCGAATCAAATATGGTGAGAATACTGCGATTTCCATATATCGAGACCACATAGTAAGTGTATCAGTACATCCCTGTGTCATACAATCATCAATCAACTAGGGGCTACATCACCCCTGTCCAAAAACTATATCATGTCAGTGTCAAATACGTCAAATACATGTCAACAAAAGTCAGGATCATAAAGTAGTCTCCAAAAATGCTGTGCAGTCAAAAGCATTCGCCGTCTTCTCACCAACGTCTACCCAAACAGCACTGATGAGCTCTATACAGATGGCGGTGGAGGAGGGGGAAAGTGGGTGTAAAACAAGCGACGTAACTGGAGCCAGTCCTCCTCCATGGCTCGCTGGGTACGAATGATAGAAGTAACCTGCTGCTCTAGTGTAAAGAGACGGGCAGCATAATCTGGAGGTAAGGGTCGAAATGGCTGCAGAGGAGAGTGTGTCTGACCGTGGCACTGGCATGGTGGCAGCTGAGCTCTCTCAAGCTCCTGGATGCGCTGCGTGTGTGACTCGTGCTGGGCGACAAAAGACATCAAAACGTCCTCGATAGTATACCCCATGTGG
>JARYGA010000652.1:0-45471 GCA_030545235.1 Helianthus tuberosus
AAAATGATAACGTATGGAGAAATGGGAAATGTTTGAAAAGTTATATATTTTTTTTCCAATTTTACCCCTCCTTCATTAAAAGTCCCCCCCTCCTTCATTAAAAGTCTCCCACCTCCTTTTTAGTGGTTTTTAGTTAGTTTTCTAGTTTTCTCATTTATATCTAGTTTTCTCATGATCCTCTCCCTATATATATATATATATATATATATATATATTTATATTTAGTGGTCACCAAATTATGTGCAATGTGTATATTATGTGTAAATATATATTAGTGTACATTTAGGAACTTAAAAATACACTAAATACTCCCAAGGAGTATAAACACCAAATACACATAAAAATACACAAGGAAATATTTATAAATAATATACACCCGTGTATGGACAAAAATACCAAAATATATATTTACATATATATTCCTTATCAAAATTTATGGACTTTGGGCACTTGGACAATATATATATATATATATATATATATATATATATATAGGGTGAGAGTTGGCTACAAAGTCTATTTTTCCTACAAAGTGTAAATAGTCATAAAACACCATAATGTCAATCATAAAACACACTCAAAACTCACAAATAACATAGTGAAGATTACTAAAACACCATATTTGTGGGTTTTGTGTTGTGTTTTGGATGATAAGGATTTGTGTAACATCTGTGCTTGTAATCATTGTGAACAGTTCACTTATCAATAAAACAATGTTATTTGATCCTAATGTTTGTTTGGTTGTGTTTTACATTTTCCATGTTTTGACTTTTATTCAATTTCAAACTCTATATCACTTTCTGGAGAGTTATACGCAAACTGGTGCGTAAACGTAATCAGTTTAATGCGACAAATACTCCAGCACATCAACATATACTTAACATACCTTAAATAACCCTTACATAACTTAGAAATAAGTTTTGAAGGCTTTGGTATGGCAAAAACAAGTTAATTCGCCTACAGGGACTAAATTTGACAAACTGCGAAAGTATGCCAATTTGAACTATAACAGACATTTTGGAACATGACCATAAGTTAAACATACCATAAATATCCTTTACATAGCTTAGAAATAGGCTTTGAGGGGTTCGGTGTGCTAAAATAAACTTTTGGGTCATTTAGGGACTAAAAGCGTCAAAAAGTGCATAAGTTTGCACTTTCGCGCATAACATACGTTCTGAATACATCCGGACATCCAAAAATTTATGTAAGCACTAAATCATTTTATTTTAGTGTTTGGCATAAGAAAAATCCATTCGTCGCGTCATTTGGATCGTTTTTCGCACTTATGCGCATTCCGTCGTAATTAAGCGAACATCGCGATTGTACGGCCAAACGAACCGACATCCGAGATATTTTTGAACACATTTTAAGTTCCCTATACTTTAACTTCATTTTAGAGCTTTGAAATGGGGTTAACGGGCCTTAAACGTGTCGGAAATGGCCTTATTACACAACAGGGACCAAAACTGCCAAAAATCAAAGTTTCTGGTCTGCAAGGTCCTTGCGCACCTCAACACTCTGAGTGTTACGGTGCACAAGCAGTCCCCAGACAGCAGAAACTTGCAAAAACATTGCATCTGGTCCCTTTCACTTGTGCACATGGTATTGAGCAATACTAGGGGCTCAAATGGTTTTCAAAAACCAGGGTCTTGAGGTGGAGGGTTGAGATTTGATCACGGTTTCCAAGAAACGATCTTAATGGCTCTCGGAAAACTATAAATACCCCCCCCCCCATGCCATTGCAAAACCCACTTGATTTCTTGAAATTTCTCTAAGTTGGAGTGAAAACACTTCATACCTGAGAATATTTGAGAGATCAAAGCTTTCGGGGACCTTTTGTAAGCATTCCTTCGTTCTTTTATTGCTTTTCGAGTCCGTTTGACTTTCTGCATTGACCAGTTTATGGTCAATGCGAATTTCGTTTGAACTTCGCAACGTGATTGTAATCACGATGGTTATAGTCCCTTGTGACTATGCCTATTGATTACCACGTTGTCTAGGGTCGCAAGGGTAAGCGATCTAATAAATCGCTTATACATTCGAACCCGACCCATTTGGTCGATCATTAGGATCCAACCAAATACATTAGGTGACCATAGTAGGTAGGGAATAACCTTCCGAGGTTATACCTTATGGTCACGACGTTTAAGTAGTTGTATGATAGGTAGTTTATATGCCTTAGGTAAATTACTAAAATACCCCTTTGATGCCAAAATTCATTATAAACATATGTGACATAACTTTTGACATCTAAACTGATTTGGCGACAATATTAGGCATGTTAAGGCATATTCTACTTGTCATAGGACTAGTTAGGCGGTCCGAACGCGTTTCACGCGAATGACGCGTTAAAGTAGCATAAGCTACCTAAACGGGTCGTAATGGGTCATAAGCACTTATGTTAGGTTTCATTTAGTATGTAGGCTTTGTTAAACCATATTACACGAGTCTCCATACTCGTTTGGTTTACGAACCCTCATTCTATCCGATCCTCCGATTTAGGTCCGGTTTATTAACATAGTTACCTATATTAGGTGCCGTTTGATATCCGTGATCTCTAGCATTGTTTGGTTGTTACTCAAGGACTACTAAGCAATCTCAAGTGAGTACATAGACCCCTCTTTTACTGTTTTCCAAACTGTTTTGGGGTGAAACACATGTGCCTACTTGTTACTTTCATGTTTTCCTGTTTTCACATCATATACCTGCTATGTTTGTTAGTACATTATAGTACATGATTTCACTACATTTTATGCTATGTATGTCCATTGTGTGCATACTTAGTACATCGTTTTACATTACATTTCTGCTATGTATGTTGACTGATAGCATGCTAGCACATTGATTTACATGACTTTACTGCTTTGTATGTTAACTTAGCATACTTAGTACATTGTTTTCATATGACATGCATACAATTGCTATAACATTTGGTTTGCACAAACGAGACTCATATACGTTCATTAACATTAGCTACGCCGCTCGGTAGTAAGTACTGGTACCATAGGACTTGACAAATCCCATTCCTGACATCCCGGGTTTGTTTGGATGTAAGGAATGACTGAATCCGAAAACATTTCTTTTGATAACCTTGACTGAAAGGGTTATCCGACTGTCTCAAGGCTTGAATGTATGCGTTAACTTACCACATAAATGTTTGTATCAATGTAACATGCATTACTTTGCAAAACATAACTTTTTGATATATTCAAAATACTTTGTTTTGTACATTTCTACATTTGGATTATGTGACAATACTTTACTTACAATACATAACATTTGTTACACATTACTTGACTACTTTTGGATTATAAACATTTGACATGGTTTATACAAGGACTTTTTGACAATTGGTTTAAACATGGACTTTATACATTGGTGGTTTGTTTAAGTGATTTAAGTAACGAGGCGTGTGTAATATGATACAAGCATGGTGGATACGTCGCTGGTACTTCCGATATATAAGTGTTTGTATGGTATTACATATCGTAGCGTTATTTGAATCATTTCAATTTGAGACATATAACATTTTATATAAATAACATATCTTTCACAAGACATTGCTTTACAAAGAACTTATTTTATACAACTCATTTTACTTGGTTATACATTTAACCACACATTATTCTTTTATTTATACATATCATTCGATCTTATTGCTTTTTAAACGATTTACAAAACAAAACAATTTACAAGGTTCATGACTGACTTTTGATAAACAACTTTTTCTAAACTTATAAGTCATGAATCCTATTTTCACAAACCTATGTATCTCACAGGCATTTTTATGCTGACGTACCTATTTTCACATGTGTTTTCAGGAGCTTTTGCATAGGATGATGATCGTGACACTAGGGCGGACCTGTGCCTTAGAGACATAAAATGAAGATAGACTTAGTTTAATTATGTTCTGAACTCTTTATTTCCTGTTTAAGACAATGTAACTCTTATGTTGATAAATAAAATACAACTTTGAATGCCATGGTTATGAAACAATTAATTCTGTTACAACACTCCCCGACGTTTTCCGCCACGTTTTGTATGTTATACGTGGTCGGGGTGTGACACTTTGATTATCGAATGACTAACATTACTGTGTTTTATGTTGATTATCATGTTGTGTTTTATATTCATAGTTGTACGATGATGTGTTTAAGTTTTTAAGGACTGTTAGGGTTTGGATATTGTGTTTTAGTGATCTTCATTATGTTATTTGTGGGCTTTGAGTGTGTTTTATGGCTGAAATTGTAGTGTTTTATGACTTTGTACACTTTGTAGGAAAAATGGACTTTGTAGCCGAACCTATATATATATATATATATATATATATATAGGGCAATGCTAGACAGAAAACCCTCATTTTCTTAGAAAACTCTGGAAACCCAAATCTCCCCCCATTTTTACCCAACCTCCCGACATTTTTTTTTTGAAAAAAATAACACATGTAATATACATGTTTTAGAGTGTTTTGGGCCAAAAAAAACAAAAAGCGCCGAAGGGATTTTTTTTTTAAAAATAAACAAATTTCAGCAATGTCCGGTTGCCTAACATGTGTTAGGCACAAAAGACAGAAATTACTGAAATTTTTTTTTTAAATTATCCCTTCGGCGCTTTTTTGATTTTTTGGCCCAAAACTCTTAAAAACATGTATATTACATGTGTTATTTTTTTCAAAAAAAAATGTCGGGAGGTTGGGTTTTCTAGGGTTTTTTATATAGATAGGGTTTTCTATATAGCCCTACCCTATATATATATATATATAGAAAAAAATACATATAATTACTACAATTAATGGAAATTATACAAAAGTCGGACAAGTGATAAAATATATATATATATATATATATATATATATATTTAACAAGTATGACAAAAATATACAACAACAACAACCATACCCAGTAAATCCCACAAATAGCAAAGCTAGTTATAGGGTCTGGGGAGGGTGGGATGTAGACAGTCCTTGCCTCTATCCATAGGGATAGAGAGGCTGCTTCCAGAGAGACCCTCGACTCGAAAACGAATAGCAAACCAACACACCAAGTCAAAGAGTATAGAAAGAATATAGAAATAAGAAGTCGCCCATACCAAGAAAGTGAACAGAGTGGCACAATATATTGTAAATCATGTAAAATAGCATACACCATCATTTATGCATAAACACAAGAATGCAATCACCGGAAAAGTCACTTAAAGAATAAGAGAAACCTACATCCCTGAAATACACCTAAGAGCTTACTGCCATATCCTCTATAGGTCCTTAACCCTAATCCTACGCCTCCACGAAGTCCTATCTTGGACCATGTCCTCAGAAAGATGCAACTCTAGTAAATCATGTCTGATCTGCTCATCCCATGTCAGTTTGGGTCTGCCTCTACCTCTCTTCCCCTCCACAGTAAGAGTTTCCACTACTCTAACTGGTGCCGTCGTTTCCCTCCGCTTCACATGCCCAAACCATCTCAATCTCCCCTCCTTAATCTTCTCCGATATACTAGTTACTCCTAATCTTTCCCTAAAAACCACATTTCTAATCCGATCTAACCTCGTGTGTCCACACATCCACCTCAGCATCCTCATCTCTGCTACCTCTATCCTGCGCGCTTAAAAAAATATATGAATATTTATACACAAATACATGTATACTTGCCTAAGTATACATTTGGTAAGATTTTAAGTGTCATTATACTAAAAATAATATTGGAAATATTATTTAACAATTTACTTATATTTATTTTGGAAAATAATATAAGTATACATATATGAAGACAAGTTAAAAATATATTATTTTTAACACTTATCGTTATTAAATTCTATATATGTATAATTTTTTGATAATAAAAATATATATAATTACAAAAAGAAAATACAATTAAAATTAACGATAACGCGACGAACGGGTGAAACCTGAATATCATGGATACGATCTACAGATGTCTCGGACAAGCACATCTTACTCGTGCGAGGCACGAAGCCACAATAAGAACTTAATCCATTAACACAACTCACAAGTATGCAAAACTAAATATATATTTGTAAAATATATATTATCAATTCAAGAACATATGCATTTAAAACAAAACAAATACATCAGACGAGATGGTAACTTGTACATAGTAAATTACAAGTTAGGTGATTAACATACGTAGAATATTTATAGGTTACGTCGCAAACGAAGAAGATACTGGTGAAGTCTAAGACGCTTGAAGACGCAAAACAGTGAGCTCATGTCCCATCTTTTAAATCTTTTCTTGTTTTCAAAACTTAGGGAAAATACATGTACAATGGTATATTAAAACTAAGGAATGATACAATAGATCATGTGCGAATACGGTATACGTAAGCACCATTAATCTAAGTTTAGACCGAGGTACAAAAGGTTAGATCTAGCGGGTATTGGCAGCCTCACTCTTTGTCCAGGTACCCATGCGAAAGAGTGCTTTTGGGACACAATCGAAGGGTAATCGATGTATAAATCGCCTAGGTTTGGATGCATCCTATATCGTCACACATGTTAATGTGCTCGCGAAACATTAGCGATCTCGATTTCCTTACATTTATAGCTTACATCATACAAATACATTTTACAATTACCTACCATGCTTTATTCAATTACAACTCATACGTTTTATATAAACTGCATGAATTCATACCAACTTTGTTGACGATTTTCCAAACTTACATGTATTTCAGGAAATTAGTGAAAGCTTTGCAGGTTTAGTTCAAGAAGTCACGTGTCTACGCTCCTTTGCCACTTTTGTAGGATTTGTTATCATGTCCCGCCTCCTTACGGCGACATGAGGAATAAATCCCTGATCATTTAAATTTGAAACTATATTGTAAACTTTTAAACTATTATCTTTTGAAGTGATGTAAACACTTTATTTAACTTCTGTTTGAAACTTGATACAATGAATGGCATTTGGAGTTTGTTTTATTCATGTAGTATGTTTACTTATTCGTATACAATGAGAATCAATCACGATCACACCTCGCGCTTCCGCCTTTGAGCGGGTGTGACATTTAGCAACTATGACATATTATTAAAAGTTTCTCACACTCATAGTCTTTTCATGTAAGTAAGTAAAATTTAGTTAAATCCATATAAATATTTTTCAACCTACAGCATCGACATGTCATCGCTATAGGGTTGTTGTAATATACATTTACTAAATAAGTAAAAACTAGTATTAGATGCCCCCCTCCCCCCGCCCACATTGCGACGGGAGCACAAAACTGTGCCAAATAGCACAAACATTAACAATGAAAACCTACGTCATCACCTTATATAAATAAAACATTACAATACGTCATAATCATCAAAATATTTGATTGCATTTTGTTACATTTACTATCCCATAATCTATCATATTTATTAATATCTTTTTAAGCTTCATTATGTGTGCATAACTTGTTTCTCAAAGTTCTTTATGTAGCTCATCAACAGAGAATAACTTCCTAGATTTTTTGAAGATGTATTACAAAGTTTGTCGATTCACTTAAACTTAACATTTTGTATAATTGATCTTAATAAAAGTGAATCAGAAGCATTGTTCATCAGAGTTCTGGGATCTGATTCATCGACTACAACATGAACATTAGGATTCTCACGAGTCTTTTTTTGTACGTGATAAAATATCTTTGAAACCACATATTCACCAGCCTTCTTATCTTGATTGGTTCCTAAATGATAATGATGCATATCCCAGTTCATTTGACAAGGTTTTAATACCCCAACAGTAATCTCATAATGAACCATTATCTTCTTGCATCCAATTTGAACCCCATTCTGGAATATCGCCAATGCCTTGCCATGCATAACCAAAAATTGACAAAATCATCTATAAAAATATGTAAATCACAATGTCATTCACAACTCATGTTAGACCTACAAAGGAATAGATGATTGCAAAAGCCAAGACATGACTTTTTGATCAAGAAATAAATATATAATGATACATTTCCTCACAAAGATATCGAATCTTGAATACTAATCAGAACATCAAGTAAAGACATCAAAGATCTGTTTGAAGGCATGGAACATCTGTTGAAGAAGAGGAAACCTCTGTATGATAGCCAAAGCCCTATTGAAGACAAGCACTTATCTTGAAAACCAAACATCTGTTCTGGACAAACATATGTTTGATACAAGTCAACAGTAGTTTAAGATTAATGTAATAATACAATGTTTGGAACAGATGGTTTTATCTAATAGATTAGACGTTAGATTTCCACAGCTAACATCTGTGGAATCTTTTCTAGTTAGGAATGTTAGATGTCACTGATATGGTAACATCAGTTGATTGTAAACAGACCTTTCGTAATTGTATAAATAGATCTGAAGTATTAGAGATCTATTTTCATCACTTATCATTCATTTTGTATGAGCAGAAAAGTTGTGTGATCAGGCTGAGGGGGAGTTTGTACAATCATTACTGTAATTCGTAATCCTTTGATTATTGATGCAAAACAATTTTGATATAACTTTTCACTCTTGTATGCTAATATAATTTCGCATTTCCATTTATGCTTTAAATTATATCCATAATTATTCATCTAAAGCATACAAGTTAAACTCAGATCCTAACAATTGGTATCAGAGTTTGGTCACATTAAACTTAATTTAACAATTAGGTTAATATCAAAAAGATCAGCACACAAATTGATAACCAATTGTTCTTTATATCGAATTTCAGAGATTCAAGTATCAAATTCAAAAAGTTTTTGTGTGTACTCTATTTTTCACAAACATCAAAAGGAATGGCACAAAACAATCATGATCCCCATAACACCGGTTTCAGCAACATGCCTTATTGTCTGATAATGAATTAAAGTTGGTAAACAAAGAATTTTCAAATCAACTTTAAGTAACAAATTTTTGAGATCACTTCCTGAAAAGTGGGATACAATAGCTATTCTGATGAGAACACTACTAGATTTTAATGAAATGACCTTGGCTCACCTTCATGGAAAGGTCTTGACATTTGAAAGAGAGCTTTTCTAGAAAAAAAAAAAGAAGCTCTAAGAAACTGGAAAAGTGTTTGATGACTATGGTGGTGTTTGTTTTTTCAGATGTAAAATGTCTGCAATATGCGGACCACATCTGCAAACGTCTGCACGAGAAGAGGTGGACCAAATGTATGCAAAGAGTAATACAAAGAGTGTTTGATTATCTCACCTCTTTTTAAATCCCCACATCTGCAAACAAAGCACTTCAGCCTTCACCACCACCATCTCCCACCTCCCCCACCACCAATTCAGCCTTCACCACAATCTCCCACCTCCCCCACCACCACTTCAACCTTCATCATCGTCACCCCCTACGCCACCGCCCACAACCACCTCCACTTTATAATTATCAAAATCAAAACTTTATAATTACTTTAACCTGCTAATCTGACTGTAACATACTCCATCTCCCTCAGATGTAATTCCCGTATTTTTCGGTGGTTCTTGATGAGTTCATCTATCTTAATTAGTTCATCCTAGTAACAAAAGAAGAAATTGAAAAAATCGAATGCTTTTTTTTTACTTGAAAGAAAAAAGAGTATAAGGAATTACCTTGGATTTTGTTTCCTTCAACATTTTATCTAAACCTTTATTCATTTTTATATACTGAATATCCTCAACAGACCAAACGTCCTTAAGCTCTGGAAGAATCTCTCTCCACTTATCAAAATCCTGAGGAATTTACCTTCCTCATCTCATTGTATCTGTAATTGGCACTTGAAATAATTCTCTTTTTGTTTATTCAACATTTTATCCAAATGATCATCTTATTCAGAATCGATAAATCCTTTATTTCGGGGATATTTGATTAAATCGTGGTGTTGGGTTTCAAAAAATTGGAGGGTTTCATAATCGATAAATCCTTGGAGGTGGTGGCGGAGGAGGTGGGGAGAGGGGTGGAAGAGATGTCTGTGTTTTGTGTTTTTAGAAAGAAGAAGAGTCTAGAAGGGTTGGAAGAGGTGGGAAGACATTAGACCATGTCTTCGTAGGGAGGAGGACGCGCAGAGGTTTGAAGACATTTTTTAATGAAATGTCTTCTAAAAAAACAAACGATCTGCAGAGCTAAACGTCTGCGCGTGGTCTGAGCGGCGCAGACATAAGAAGTTAGAAGAGGTTTTTCTGAAAAAACAAACACCCCCTATGTATTTGGCAACACAACACTTCTAAGTCAAGAAGAATCATCATCATCTGGTACTATTAATGGTCAGAGTTATGATCATTTTATTGGCATATCCACTAGGATAAACTCTGATCAATACTCTTCTAATTTTGCTTTCATAGAAAATGGTGATTGTCAAAACTCTGATAATTTGTCCTTTGTTCTTGATGATCTGAAACATATTGATCCAACGACTTTGAGAACATGGATATTTTGCATCAACTTGCCCTACTCAGTGTTAGAACAAACAGTTTCTACAAAAGAACTGGTAGGAAGTTTCCATGGTTAAATGGCAGGAAAAGGGTGGGATTAGATATATCAAAAATGACTTGTTGAAAGTGTAATAGGTTAGGTCACTTTGCCAGAGAGTGTAGGAGTCAAACAAGCAACACTATACCAATGATCACCTATCCAAACCAAAGACCTCAACTAAGCACTCAACATCAATTTTATCAAAATCCCTAAAATACCCCTGTACCAAATATTCAAAACACTGCTCATTTTACTGATCTTAGAAGGGCCTTAAGAAAAGACTACATGGAATACATTATGAAAATTAGCCCTACAAAGCAACCAGAGCTCAATTCAGAGGATTCTTAACATAGGCCCTACTTGATGAAATCTTGAGGATAGAAAAAGCAAAAGCTAAATAATACAGGGCTAAATCCAACACCTCCCAACTGGAAAGCAGGAAAAAGGCGTAATGATAAAAAGCCTCTACAGTTGAAGAGGATGAAAGAAGAGATGGGGTGAGCCAACAATCTTGGAGAACTACAAAAAGCTAGAAATTTTAAGAGAAAAATATCCCTCACTCCCTAGAAAGCTAGTCTATGAGCAGGTAGACTTCCCTATCCAAAATCTAGTTGATTCCCCACAATTTCCTTCAGCAAAGAACATCTTCTTAGCTATAAAACACTACCTCAAAAGGCAAAAGGAAATGTTAGCAAAAGGTATAAAGAAGTATGAAAATGAAATAAGAAAATAAGGGATCAAGAATGAGCTGATGTATGGGCATCCGTATGTAAATCCAGAAGATCTACTTGGTCAAGTTTTGGGAAAACAAATTTCCCCAATTCAACAAATAACATATATCCTAAGAAATTCATCTAACCTCAAAAATTTTAAATGGAAGTATGATAGAATAAGCCATGAATTGACTTTCTTTAGGGCTAATAGAGAAGTTGAAAATATCACCATGAACAATGCCTTTGGACTAAAAAAAGAAGATCTGGAAGTCCTTCTAGGTCTTGAACTCAAAATGATTCCAGATAACTATCTCTTTATGAAATTTGAACATGAATTCAAGGGTCCAATTAGGGAGAAGTAAAGAGGAATCAAATTTAATCAAATAAACATTTGTTTTGGCATCATCAGCTTTAAGGGGATATTGTTGAACCTACAATAGAATAAATGATTACAAAGCCAAGACATAACTTCCTGATCAAGAAATAAACAGATAATGATACATTCTCCTCACAAAGATAGTGAATCTTAAACACTAATCTATTTATCTATTGAAGACATCAAAGATTTGTTTGAAGACATGGAAAAATCTGTTGAAGAAGAGGAAACCTCTGTTTGATGGCCAAAGCCCTGTTGAAGAAAAGTACTGATCATGAAGACCAAACATCTATCTGGCCAAATAGATGTTTGATACAAGTCAATAACGGTTTAAAGAAGAACGGTTAGATGAATGTAACAGTACAATGCTTAGAACTGATGTTTTATGTAATAGATCAGATATTAGATTTCCACAGATGTTTGCTAACATCTGTGGAATCTTTTCTTTTAGGGATGTTAGAGGTCATTATCAAGGTGACATCAGCTGATTATAAACAGACCTTTTGTACTTGTATAAATAGATCTAAGGTGTTAGAGATCTATTTTCATCACTTATCATTCCTTTTGTTCGAACAGAATAGTTGTTTGATCAGTCTGAGGGGGAGTTTGTACAATCATTACTGTAATTTGTAATCCTTTGATTATTCATGCAATACAATTTTGATATAACTTTCCACTCGTGTGTGCTCGTATACTTCTGCATTTCCATTTATACTTTAAATTACATCCATAATTGTTTATCTAAAGCTTACAAGTTAAACTTAGATCCTAACACCTCATAATTCTAGCATTATTGTAGCAAAGTTTGCCATGTTTTATGACAAAACGACAAAGTAACAAAATCAACAACACACAATATATTGTGCTTGATAATAGTGAAGCATATTGTTAGAATAATTAGCATGTAAATCAGAGCCTCCTTCACAAAGCAAAGCCCAAAATATTTTGGAAGGTAACAACTTTCAATTCTACCATGGTTACAACGAAGTTTGCCAAGTCTTGTGACAAAACACCAAACAAACAGAATCAGCAACACACAATATTTATGGTTTATAATAGTAAACCATAGGCTCAGAATAATTAACATATAAATCACACCCCCATACACAAAGGAAACCCCAGTTGCATTCCAAAGGAAACAACTTAGAATTTTGACAAGGTTGCAACAAACGTTGCTACGGCTTACAAAAAAAAAGTCTCCATAGTTGTTATTGACATGCATCAGGAAAACCGAAGTATGTGCGTGTGCTAATCCACATCAAGCATGCAGGTCTCTCGGATGAAGCCAATGACATCTTCATGGAAACCTGAAACCACAATGACCAACTCACAAATACTAAATCCCGTCATAACATTATAAAAGTTAGTCATCACAAGAAAACATGATAACATGAGAAATAGTTCTTGGATGAGAAGAGACTCGTCATCATTAAAGCAAAGAAACCTAAAAAAGCCAACGTATAAATAGTTAACAAGAATCAAACAACCTTAAATGGTTAACCGACAAAAACAAACCCAAAACACATGGAACCATCAAAATATGATAAACAAACATCTTCATCCTCACTAACAAAATCATGTCAACCAATATGGACATGCAAAATGATTTTCAGATGAGAATAAGCTCATCGTCACCGAACCAAACAAAAACGACAAAGGCATGAGTAGACCCATCATCACCGATGGCGGAAATGTCAGAGTGAGACGAAAACGAGATTGCAAGAGATTTCATAACACTACTTGTGACAATATTTAATAAATCAAATTTCATTTCATTGCTAACATCAAGTACATTGTTCGAAACAGAATTACAACAAGCTTGAAACAAAAAAAAATAAAACAAGTACTAAAGTTTAAAGTTGTGTTTCTAGTCATCCTACTAGATTCCGTTCATCGTCATCATCATCAATTTCCTGCAATGAGTATTAAAGTATAGCTCAATACAAAAGTGTTGGAGAGTATACAAGTTTGATTACTAGCATAAGTATAAAAGTTTAGACGAATCCACATGGCATAATTGTTAACTTAAAACTAACAAACAATACTAGCATGCAACTATACATGTCAACCCAAAGATTCCCGCTAGCGTAATCTAATCATAGCAATGAATGGACATCCTATAACGCTATACATGTTAAGGGAGGCTTGTACAAAGTTAATCACAAGAATAAAGCATAAAAAATCTAGCATATAAGAGTTTGAGTATAACGTATTAAGCATGTATGTTGGATTGTTTGTTTGTGATTTAAGCATAAAGTATGTGTTTTGCGTGTGTTTAATAGCATATACGTATTGCACCCAAAAGTGTAAAAAGTAAAAAGGGAGTCATGTATACTCACGGTTTTGCAAGCTTTCCGATTAAACCGAGAGTTGATGAGTTGTTGAGATGGGAACACCGAAGTTACCCTATATGGGGGAAACGAAGGTGTATGAGTATTCGAGTTTGTGGAGAGTTCGGATTCCAAATTCTAAGTATATTAAAGTATCTATACGAAAAATAATATCTAGTCTTAAACACTCGTTTTTGACACTGTTATTTTCATGTGATTTCATGGGTCAAAACTTGCCCACTAGAATCGTAATGAAAGGGTTAAAACATAGATAATATAAACTATTTTCATGACATGTAACCATAATCCGGTTAACATCAAGAGTTCGGTTAAGTATACATATATATACATTATATAGTATATTTGATATAGTAAGTCCATCATGGATGTCATAGAGGTCAAGCATGGAGGTAGGATGATAAACATCCATTAAACCTCTTTGTATGAATTCACCAAAGCATAAGGTTATCAACATAGTTGATAACCCGGTTTTAATCAAGTAGTCAAGTAAGAACAACCTGGGTGTTTCATACCCATCATGGAAAATGTTGAAGATGCAGCGAGGTTGTGGTACTTTAGGTCTAGGAAACTACTTGGTATTCTTTCCACTAGATAAGTGAAGTAGTGGAACAAGTTTGGAGAGCCAAGACTTCCATTGTTCACACTTACACATGCACAAGTCTTCCAACATTGAAGGTTGGAAGCTTGGATGGTTTCATCACTTAGAACAATTTGGGCAGAATTTTAAAGAATATTTAAGCTTGTTTCTTGGTGGAAAGCAACCACAACACAAACCCACAACTATGAACTTAGTTGTGAGCTTGGTGGGTACAACATTCCACCAAGTTTTAATCAAGAAATGTAATGTATAAAAACATAAACAAAAACACAATTTTAACTCTACTTTCGACATCAAATGTGGTAAGGTTACACCTTAGTTTGCCATGGCAAACTTGTGAAAACCTTCCTAGAGATTATCCAAGTAGAATGGAAAAAGAAAACATGGAGAAGTAGAGTAAAGTGAGTGAAAACTCACTTAGAAAGCTTGAAACTTTCTGCCAAGTCTTGCAAGTTTGAGAGAGATTAAGAAGTTTTGGGAGAAGTTAAAGTGTTTGGAAAGTGTTCAGGAGTGTATGGGGACTCCTATTTATAAGATAGAATTAGGGTTTAGGTAGCTAATGAAGTAGTTGGTGGTTGGTAGTTATAAAAAGTGGTAAAAACGCAGTTATTTACGTTTCTGCCATAAATCCCATTGCCAGCTCCATTCGTGCAGATGAGTGGTTCGTAGGGATGTGACATGTTCGTTCGAATGTACTGCTTCATGCAAAGGTACTGGTTCATGCAAAGGTATGTCCTTCGTGTGAAGGAGATGGTACGTCCGCACGAGGGTGCTACGTCCGCACGAGTGGGGTAGTTTGGGTTATGTTGTTTCGTTTTCTCGTGTTTTAGCCGGTTTTAAGTATTCCAAGCACATTTGAGTAACGTATAAGTGTAATGCTTGTATAAATATCAATTTCAAGTATCGGTTTTTGTGTATGAGCATGTATTCAAGTTTGTAACACCTGTTTCAAGTATGTAGCATGTTTATGTATATGGAATTCCATTATGATCAAGGCTTCAGATTACAAGATAAGAAATGGAATACGAACATGATACGAATACAAGTTTCCATAAATAGAAATACGATTACACTATCTAACTAAGGAAAGTACAAAATGCGAAGCGTTACAACCGAACCAACGAAACCTACAAAAGCATTAAACAAACCTAAAAGCGTTTAACACATTCCTACCATAAAAGCCTAAAGGATTAACCGAAAGCTAAAAACCCCAAACCGTTACAAAATCATATAGTTGTAAAGTTTAGAAAAACAAAAGAAATCAAAACTGAAAATCCTAAAGGGTTAACCGGAACGTCAATGTCACGATCTACAGCCAAAACCGAAAGCATAGACCTGCGTAACGGCTCATCCGCGGTGGCAGCATTGTACAACAAGAGTTAGGTGAGGCGGTGGCAATGAGGATTTAGGCGTTTAAATACAAATGATCATCAAAATAAACAGTCGAAACACAAAGAAGGGAACGACGAAGCTGGTCAGCGCTAGAGCGGGTGATCAAGTATGGTTGGTGAGGCGGTGGGATAGATGTATCAACCCAAATGTGGGTTTAACCTTATAGACCTAACAAAGGTACAACAAGGCAATAAGCAAAATACAACAACGAACTGCCTAAAACATGCATAAAGCCAAGAGTACAACACAAGAATGTTAAAACCACTTATCTATATCTATACTATATTATAATGCATGAGGGTGGGGCAATTTAAGATACCCAAAAAATAAGAATTTTTTTCCTCCTAAATTATAAATATACCCCTAAAATGAGGGTAAATTGGTCTTTTAAACAATAATTATATTTTAGCCCCCTATTTTATAACACTTAACTCCTTGAGTTTTAGAATAATTCTGGGTAATTAGTTACACTTTTCTCCCTCCACAACAAATTTATAATTCTTTTACGTATTCTTGCCATATCTTATAAACTGTAATGTTTTACAAAAATTCAAAAGTACCGTGACAACCTACTCATTTTTGTCAACGTTTCGATAGTTGTCTTGGTTAGTATTGACGTATGGATTAAAAGGTACAAGTAGTTGATGCCTTAGTGTATAAGTTATTAAAGCCCGACATACTTAGTCATTATCCCAGAATGTTTAATAACTACAAAATATCAAGTAATTAAATACTGTCAATTTAGTCCTCTCATTTTGATTACACTTTAATCCCTCATCTTTAACAAAATTATAGATAATTAGTTAGTAGTTACAATTTATCCCCTAGAGAAACTAATTGCCCCCACGAGTTTTAAACGGTCACAACGTTTTTGTACGTTAATATTTTTTTTAAATTACACTATATAAACGAGTATTTATTCTCTTTAATTTGAGTATAGTATTGATATAATTTTTTTTTAATTTAGACATGGTATTTTATTCTCTTTAATTTAAATATATTATTGCTATAGTTTTTTTAATTAAAAAAATTGATATATTACGTGATTAACACTGTTTAAGGGTGAGTAATAACTGAATCGTTAACCGAAACCAAACCAAAATCAACAAAAAACTGAATTAACTGAAAACTAATTAACCCAAACCCCAATTAACCAAAAACGATTATCGATTTTTTTGTACCCTCATTTAACAAAAATTAACTGAACCGAACAATTCATATTTTCTTATATTTCTAGCTTTTATACCTCCATTTCATGTATTTCATATTTATACACTCATTTTATGTATTTATACCTCCATTTCATGTACCAGTACATCCATTAATATACCTAAATTTCATACATTTCTAATCAAAAGTTTTAGCCCAAGTGTGGTTTTGATTATTAACCGAAATTAAATGAATCAAACCAAAAATCGTCAATCTAACCGAATAAACCAAACCGATTAACTGAAAATGGATTGGTTAATAAAACAGACTAATCGATGACCTAGATTTCGGTTGAGGATAATGATGTAACCAACCGAACAATGCACATTGTGGCAATGTCTCCGCATCGCGCACACACCTATCGGTCATTAACCAAAATCGGTTATCGGTGAGCAATAACTAAAGTGTTAACCTAAACCAAGCCGATAGCAGACGAAACCGACCCCAAATAAACCAAAAACTGAAAACCGAATTAACCAAAAACCGGTTATCAATATTTTCGTGCTCTCCTTTAACCAAATTTAGCTAAACCTAACCAGGTCATTCATATTTTCATATATTTCGAGCTTTTATACCATCGATTCATATATTTCATATTTTATATCTCCATTTCATATATTTATACATTTATTTTATGTATTTATACTTCAATTTCATATATTTATAAGCAAAAGTTTTAGCCCAAGTTTGGTTTTTGCTATTAACTTAAATTAAATGAATCAAAGCAAAAACCATCAATCTAACCAAATATACCAAAGTGATTAACCGTAAACCGATTGGTTAATAAAATAGACTAACTGATAACTTTGGTTTCGGTTTTGATTAAGGAAAATAATCGAACCAACCGAACCGTTCACAACACAATGAAATGGATTACCCGATTCCTTCGCTTTTGATGTATATCTTTCACAATGATTCTACAATAAATATTATATGAATAAGAAAACTACAAAAAATGAGTATCGCAATGCGATGTTTCGCTCCCGCTGCATCGCGCGGGCATCCTACTAGTATATACATATACATATATATGTGTGTGTGTCTATATATATATATAGAGAGAGAGAGGGGGGGGGGAGGATCATGAGAGAACTCATTCTTAATGAGAACCAAAAAAAATCCATTTGATGTATTACATAAGTATAATATATTGAAAAAACACGCTGAAGACTGCAAGGAAAAGTTCATGTGTCTGTATAGACTTTTTTTTATATTACACATGAGTAATAGTTTGTTTTTTTTTTTCAAAAATTTTATTTTTCATTTTTTATTGTAAAATATTTATATCATTCAATATGACAACTTGCCGAGTTACATCAAAACAAAAGGTAGAGGGGCAACAAGCTACGCCGCCACCACTTTCTGAATTGCAAACCTTAATCTACCAAAGACAAAACCCCGTCCCCCTTAGGCTGAGCATGTTGTGGATGACCCGTTGGACCCTAGTCAGGAATCGGATAGCTTCTAGCGCTAGGTCATGTGATGGACCCTGGTCATGTAATGCATATATGCATTATATCTAAAAATAAAAATTTTGAAAAAAAAACGCACTATTACACATGTGTAATACAACTTCAACATGCTTTTTTTAATTATGGATAGATGTATTGCATATGTGTAATAGAACTTTGGATAGAGTTTTTTAGTTTTCTCATTAAGATGATTTTCTCATTATTTATCCCATATATCTATACTACTTTATAAAGCATATAGGAAGGACAGAAATGGTCATTTGCCACTTTACAACCATTTGAAGCCCATTGTACAACCTTTTAAGCACAAAGGTGTTGAAAAATCCTTCAACACACGCGGAGCAGCTCATGGATTCTAACCGGATCCCTTTAACCCGTTTTAATCAAATGGATCAAATATATACTTTCTTTCACTAAATCAAACCCTAAATTCATTTCATTTGCATCCGTCCCCATTCTTCTTCTTCTCTCTCTCTCTTTCTCTCACCAGACGCGGTTCTAGGGTTTCTCTGTGATGAATCTCTTTACATCCGACACCAGATCGACTTCCTCATTATCATCACCACCATTTTTAGGGTTTCTTTACCAGTCGCTTCAAGATATACGCTTCCTCAGCGATGAATCTCTCCAGATCGACTGGTTTGACCGCTCGGTATCTTTCTTTTTACAGTATCTTTTGTTTTGTTATTTGAATCGGATATGTGTAATATTTCAGATCTGCCGTTGAGTTGTTCGTGTTAGGGTGCACCGGAATAACCAGATGTGGTATGTGTTCTGTAGTTTAGTTTTTTTCTTTAAAGAAGTTTGTATTTTTAATTTGAAGTTGATTATTGTGTTTATCTTGCAAGTATCATCTGGAATTTGAATCGGATCTGTGTAATATTTCAGATCTGCCGTTGAGTTGTTCGTGTTAGGGTGCACCGGAATAACCAGATGTGGTATGTGTTCTATAGTTTAGTTTTTTTTTTCTTTAAAGAAGTTTGTATCTTTAATTTGAAGTTGATTATTGTGTTTATCTTGCAAGTATCATCTGGAGTCGATCTATACACAATTTCAACAAGGTATTTTTTGAGCCGTAGCTTTTTTATTCTGCGAAATGTTTGTTTGTTTACTACTGGATAACCAGATGTGGTATGCGTTCTTTAGTTTAGGTTTTTTTGAAGCCCATTGTACAACCTTTAAAGCACAAAGGTGTTGAAAAATCCTTCAACAACACGCGGACCAGCTCATATAAACTAACCGGATGCATTTGACCCGTTTTAATCAAATGGATCCAATATATACTTTCTTTCACTAAATCTAAACCCTAATTTCATTTCATTCACGTCGAGCCAGGTAATTTTTTCTGCTGAAATTTTTCTCAGATCTACCGTCATTTTTTGACCTTTTTTGATGAATATTGACAGATCTGCGGTTACACGACTAAGGAATATGAGAACCATAACTTTGCAGATCTGACCGGATCTGGTATGTTTGTAGTTGATTATGTTTGTTACAGATCTGGTATGTTTGTAGCTGATTTACATGCTTATGTTACTGATTATCTTTGTTGCTGTGATGCAAAAGCTGAGCTTGTGTTCTTAATCTGTCTGAACTGAAAGTGTCGAGTCTATCGTGCATAAGCTGAGCTTGTGTTCTTAATATGTCTAAACTGAAAGTGTTGAGGCTATGATGCATAAGCTGAGCCTGTGAGGTTACATATTTGTTTCTTGTGCTTAAAACACTTGTACATCATGCTTTAAAGGTTGTTTAAGTTTAGTGGCAAATTACTCTTGTTGTGTACTCCGGATTTTGTGTTCTTAATCTCTCTGAACTGAAAGTGTTTGAGGTTGTGATGCATAAGCTGAGCTTGTGTTCTTAATATGTCTGAACTGAAAGTGTTGAGGCTATGATGCATAAGCTGAGCCTGTGAGGTTATATATGTGTTTCTTGTGCTTAAAACACTTGTACATCATGCTTTAAAGGTTGTTTAAGTTTAGTGGCAAATTACTCTTGTACATCATGCTTTAAAGCGAGGTTACATAACATAATAGACTGTGATGATGATTGTATTTTGAGGGTACATAGATGATCCGAGTAGCAGGGAGTTGGGAGATTATGTTGAGAGGTGTGATGAATATGATTTTTTTAGTGTAGATATTAAGGGTTAGATTAAGAACCCTCTGTCTGAACTGAAAGTGTTTGAGGCTGTGATGCAAAAGCTGAGCTTGTGTTCTTAATCTGTCTGAACTGAAAGTGTTGAGTCTATGATGCATAACTTAAGCTGAGCTTGTGTTCTTAATATGTCTGAACTGAAAGTGTTGAGGCTATGATGCATAAGCTGAGCCTGTGAGGTTACATATGTGTTTCTTGTGCTTAAAACACTTGTACATCATGCTTTAAAGGTTGTTTAAGTTTAGTGGCAAATTACTCTTGTACATCATGCTTTAAAGAGAGGTTACATAACACAATAGACTGTGATGATGATTGTATTTTGAGGGTACATAGAAGATCCGAGTAGCATCTTGGCGGGGCAATATCCAGGTTGCATAGTTCTCACTCTGCAACCGTGTATTGCAGCCATGGCTTTACCCGTAGTTGTGTTCATCTCTCAATTACATGTCTGAGTCTTCCAGATGTTTTGAAAGAAAGTATATATTGGATCCATTTGATTAAAACGGGTCAAAGGGATCCGGTTAGAATCCATGAGCTGCTCCACGTGTGTTGAAGGATTTTTCAACACCTTTGTGCTTAAAAGGTTGTACAATGGGCTTCAAATGGTTGTAAAGTGGCAAATGACCATTTCTGTCCTTCCTATATGCTTATTAAAGTAGTATAGAGTATAGATATAGATATAGATACTGATTATGTTTGTTACAGATCTGGTATGTTTGTAGCTGATTTACATGCTTATGTTACTGAAGGTTTTAGTATCTAAGTTGAGTGCTTGTAGAGTTGTGATGAATTGTGATGAATGTAGATGAATTTATAGACTTCCAAGCATGCTTCCTTTCTGAAAAATCCGAACAGTGTTTGCTTTTACAGCTGTATTTGAACAGTCATCGTCAGTAAAAAAATCAAAAAGGATAGCGGTAAAATATTTTGGATTCTGAAAGGTTGTCAACTGTTCAAAGACTTTTTGTGAAAAGTCTTTGAAAGGTTGTCAAGTGTTCAACTGTAAAATCAGGAGTTAGGTTTCTGAAAAAGGTTTCGAAAGTCTTTCTGACAGGTTACTGTTCAATTTTTTTGTCATAAAAAATTACTAAATCAATTTTTACTTTAAATTCAAAAAGTTTATTAAAAATAGTTATAATTTGATGCAAGTGCAAAGTTGTTTAGAGTTTTAACCTGATTCATTACTTTAAATCAATTGTTACTTTAAATTCAAAAAGTTTATTAAAAAGAGTTATAATGTGATGCAAAAGCTGAGCTTGTGTTCTTAATCTGTCTGAACTCAAAGTGTTGAGTCTATGATGCATAGGCTGAGCTTGTGTTCTTAATCTGTCTGAACTCAAAGTGTTTGAGGCTGTGATGCAAAAGCTGAGCTTGTGTTCTTAATATGTCTGAACTGAAAGTGTTGAGGCTATGATGCATAAGCTGAGCCTGTGAGGTTACATATGTGTTTCTTGTGCTTAAAACACTTGTACATCATGCTTTAAAGGTACATAGAAGATCCGAGTAGCATCTTGGCGGGGCAATATTCAGGTTGCATAGTTCTCACTCTGCAACCTTGTGTTGCAGCCATGGCTTTACCCGTAGTTGTGTTCATCTCTCAATTACATGTCTGAGTCTTCCAGATGTTTTGATAAGCAAATGAGCAGGTGGTGTATCGAAATCAATCAGCTATAGTTTGATGTTTATTGTGATATTTTGCTTACACAACATATATTGAACCGATTTAGAGTTGCTAGGGTTTCAGTATGAAAGCAAAATAGAGAACAAATAGAGTATTTAGTCTGAGTGAAAGAAAGTATATATCCGGAGGGTTCTTCATGTTTGTTTTGCTTTGAAAAAATAGAGTGTGTTTATTGGTCATTTGAATGTGTTTGATTCGATGATAATCAGTTAGTATTTGGGTATTTTGGGTACTTCATGTTTGTTTTGCTTGTGAAAAAACAGATGGTTCTTCATCTGTAGCATTCATACACGAAACACTTGTACATCATGCTTTAAAGGTTGTTTAAGTTTAGTGGCAAATTACTCTTGTACATCATGCTTTAAAGCGAGGTTACATAACACAATAGACTGTGATGAGGATTGTATTTTGAGGGTACATAGAAGATCCGAGTAGCATCTTGGCGGGGCAATATCCAAGTTGTATAGTTCTCACTCTGCAACAGTGTATTGCAGCCATGGCTTTACCCGTAGTTGTGTTCATCTCTCAATTACATGTCTGAGTCTTCCAGATGTTTTGATAAGCAAATGAGCAGGTTATGATGCATAATATGTCTGAACTGAAAGTGTTGAGGCTATGATGCATAAGCTGAGCCTGTGAGGTTATGATGCATAATATGTCTGAACTGAAGTCAAGTTGGGTCCAAGGTGAATGCTGGAGTACTTTAGAAGTCAAGTTGGGTCCAAGGTGAATGCTGGAGTACTTTAGAAGTCAAGTGGGAGTTGTGGCTTTCGCTACGATATGGAGACTTTGGACGAGTAGAAACGAGAAAGAATTTAATGGCAACAACATTCCGATCGCTAAAGTGTACCAGTTTTGTTTTGATAGTCATTATGTATGATTTCAGAAGCTTTGACCATGTTGATATGTGTATTTCAATTTGTTGTATTTATGAACACATATTATATTAAGAAAAAAAGAAAGTTATTTTTTTTATTGTGTAATAATCATCTTCTTAGAGTTTTGGCGTGGTTTGATTTCATTCTTTGATGCGCAATGGAAAGAATCTTACTTTCACTTATACTTGTAGCATTCATACACGAAAACTGACCCGACCTGAGACCAACCCAAAATTCATACAAAGTGGTTTAGTTATATTCTTTTGACTAAATGAATATTTTTTAGTTATACTTGTAGCATTCATACACGAAAACTTACTTTCACTTATACTTATATATTCTTTTAACTAAATGAATATTTTTTTTTCATGGGTTACATTTTAATTTTGTTACATCCCTGTTTGATTTGTTAACCCGTCCTATTCATTTCCACCTTTGATTTATATTTTAACTTTCAGGCTGTAATGAAGGTTCTACCAGAACTAAACGGAAAACGGACAGGTGTCGCCTTTAGACAAAACGTATATTAAATCTAAACTTTTAATACATACAATACCGAGACAAAACGTCATACCAACTTCGTAGACTTGACAAAACTTACAGACTCGATAACAAAAGACCGTAACATACAATACAGAGACAAGTAATTGTGGATCTTTGCTGACGGGTGCACTTCGGAATGTAGCAGATATCAATGAATATAACCCCAGTGGTAGATATGTAATTAGCGAGCTCTGGAATTTCAAGGAAAATCGAAGAGCTACACTGGGGTTATATTCATTCATATCAACCAGTTCCTGGTGTGCACCGTACCATCTTCTAGGAGGTTGTCAAGTGTTCTCGCCTTCGTAGTTGGTGTTTTGCGTATCTTTACATCCGCAGCCATTTTGTACAAACAAACCTGAACAAAGCAAAACAAATCAACCCTCTGTTTTTTCAAAGCAAAACAAACATGAAGTACCCAAAATACCCAAATAACTGATTATAATCGAATCAAACACATTTAAATGTCCAATAAACACACTCTGTTTTTTCAAAGCAAAACAAACATGAAGAACCCAAAATACCCAAATACTAACTGATTATCATCGAATCAAACACATTCAAATGACCAATAAACACACTCTGTTTTTTCAAAGCAAAACAAACATGAAGAACCCTCTGTTTTTTCAAAGCAAAACAAACATGAAGAACCCAAAATACCCAAATACTAACTGATTATCATCGAATCAAACACATTCAAATGACCAATAAACACACTCTGTTTTTTCAAAGCAAACAAAAAAACATGAAGAACCCTCTGTTTTTTCACAAGCAAAACAAACATGAAGTACCCAAAATACCCAAATACTAACTGATTATCATCGAATCAAACACATTCAAATGACCAATAAACACACTCTGTTTTTTCAAAGCAAAACAAACATGAAGAACCCTCTGTTTTTTCACAAGCAAAACAAACATGAAGTACCCAAAATACCCAAATACTAACTGATTATCATCGAATCAAACACATTCAAATGACCAATAAACACACTCTGTTTTTTCAAAGCAAAACAAACATGAAGAACCCTCTGTTTTTTCACAAGCAAAACAAACATGAAGTACCCAAAATACCCAAATACTAACTGATTATCATCGAATTAAACACATTCAAATGACCAATAAACACACTCTGTTTTTTTCAAAGTAAAACAAACATGAAGAACCCTCTGTTTTTTCACAAGCAAAACAAACATAAAGAACCCAAAATACCCAAATAACATGATGAAACCCTCTGTTTTTTCATCGAATCAAACCATAAATCAAAATGAGGAACACATTCAAATCATCGAATCAAACCAAAAATACCCAAATAACACATTCAAATCATCGAATCAAACCAAAAATACCCAAATAACACATTCAAATCATCGAATCAAACCAAAAATACCCAAATAACACATTCTAATCATCGAATCAAACCAAAAATCAATGAGGAACACATCAATCCGAAACGGATCCGATCAGTTCTTTTTAAACAGTTCTCAAACAACCAAGTATCATAGTTTCAACAAACAACCTACATCTGTACTCTAATCAGCCAAATGATCACATGAGATCTGAAACTATAGAATCAAACAAAACCAAACCTCTGTTTTGAAGATGAACCTGATGAAGATGATGAAGATGAAGAAGATGAAGAAGATGATCAGTTCGATGAAGTTGAATGAGTGCTCGATTCGATGAAGATGAGCTGTTGAATGTCGATGAAGATGATGATGATGATGATGATATCGCCGGTGTTGGGAGTTGGGAGATTATGTTTGAGAAGTGTGATGAATATGATTTTTTAGTGTAGATATTAAGGGTTAGGTTAAGTTTTTTAATATATTGTATTTTAATAGTTATCTAAGTTTTTTAATATGATGGTATAGTCTTAGTAATAAATTGATTATATAATACATGTTAGGTTGTTAGATAACTACAAATACCATTGTTTAGTGGATAGTATAAAGTTGCATACCGTACTGAAACAGTGGGAATGTTATTATTAGAGGCCAAAGAGAAAACAATACCCAATAATGACATTGCTATATAGTGTTACTGTCACACCCCAACCGATGGCGGAATCATCGGGGCGCGGCACTGAGCGAAACAGATTGTCCAGAAGTTTCCATAACAACTATCATCACCATTTAAGTAAACATTACGTCCCATACCGTAACATAAATAGTCAAACAAGTTATTACAGGCAACATCAAAACAAATACTCTGTTCCGACAACTCAGATTTAAATAAGTAGCAATTGTTTATCTGCTTCTAGAGACCCCTAATAAGTTGTCTACAGACAACTATTTGTTGGGCTCTAAAGCTTTATTCTAGCTTCCAATTCCTACCACATATGCGTCCTAAGCACCTGTCACATACGTTAAAATAAAGTCAATACATAAAATGTAAAGGTGAGCATACAAGTTTGATAATAGCATATAGAGTTCGAATTCGTTTATGCATAACCAGCACGTACACATAGTGAAATGAAGCACGCTAGTTATCGACATAGATCCATCGATACCAATGACTGCGGGTTGACTGCCCAAGGCAGTTCGCAAAACACGATTACCACTGTAATCCATGCAAGTAAAAGATCCTTAACAACCCCCGTGTGAACGGGTGCTGAGTCCAAACTATAGTACTATCGTTGCTAAGGCAGGTAGACAGCATTCCATGTGTAAACATAACAAACAAGCATTCATAAGCCACGTATAACATGCATTAATGGTTAAGCGTTAAAATAGCTTGAGTAATGTGATAGTTGTAGTTTGAATAGTTGTAACGTATGTAACACCCAAAAGTGCTAAAAGCAAAAAGGGTTCGAGTATACTCACAGCGATATGGATTGAAGGGAGCGCTTTACAGCGAGTACGGTTAGCCTGAATAGATTCAATAACGTAACGATAAGTGACGCGTAAAACAGTACAAGTGAGAGTGGGTAGGATGACTGATCGTGCGGATCAGTTATCCGTGAGTAGAAGTCACCCGTGCGCATGACCTATCCGTGCAGATGGTGATGCGTGCGGATGGTGATGCGTGCGGATGGTGTTCCATCCGGATAGGTTCTTCGTGCGTGTGACTGTCCGTGCGGGTGGCAACCCGTGCGGACTAGTTGTACGTGCGGACGACTTATCCGTACGGTTAGATTGCTTGTGTGGATAAATGTTCAAGTGGATTGTTTCTTCCTAAGATGTGTTTGTGTATGATGGCTTGTGCTTTGGAGTTTTCGTTGTAGCATTTAGAAAACACCTAAGTGTTTCTACCTTTCAAGCCGGCCGCGCGGACGGCGGTCCGTGCGTATGGTAGTCCGTGCAGGCAGCCTGTGCGCGCGGGCAGAGACAATCCGTCCGGGTAGCCTGTCCGTGCGTACGACTTAACCGTGCGGATGAAGATTGTTTGATTTTCATTTTAAGGCCTTAGTATCTCATGATCCGAAGAGTAATCCATTCAGAGGTCGTCCGTCCGGATTGCTCGTTCGTCGATACTCAAACCTCGTTTGGAAGGTGGGTCCCAAGGGTAGTCCGTGCGGGTGACAACCCGTGCGTATGACTTGTACGTGCGGACAACTGGTCTGGTTGTTCCGTCCGTCTACACTTGGTTTCTGTTGTCGTTTATCGAGACGTTCTGATTACGTGGCAACCACTTGGAGTTGTGTTCTCACCCGTGTGACTAGACCGGTCAGGAACCACCCTAACTCGGCCTGTCGGCGACTCAGAACGGTCATCCCGGTTAACCCCGAAATCAGTTGTCTATGGGTAGGACTCCAGATCTAGAACTAAGGCATCACTATTGACGAGTAGAACACTAGGACTGATCGGATTCGTACCGGTTTTAAGGGTAAAAGAAGGAGAGAACTTAGGTTTATTTCTTTCAACTCTTTTATCCTTAGAAAAGTTTAGATCTAGGTGAAGTTATTGTAAAAACTTGTAGAAATCGTTTAGATCCGAGATATTCTTGGTGGAATGAAGCCAAGCATGAAGTTCTTATGAACTTCATGATGACGTCACCCGTGAATACCTCGAATCCGGATGATTTCATGGTTGAAAGTGAAGATTTGAAAGTTGGAAATGTGTAGAATGGTGTAGTGATCAAAGATGTACAAGAATTAGTGCAAGATCTTACCTGGATTGAGAGAAATCTGAGAAAAGGTGAAGAATGCGCGAGGTTCGGACGTCAGTTGCCAAAAGTGGAAAAAGTGGAGAGTGACCCGTGTATTTATAGGATGCCAAAAAGGGAAAGGGTGAGCCGTGCGCATGGCACGCACCCGGGTAGGTTATCCGCGCGGACTGGTCATCCGTGCGGATTGGCAATCCGTGCGGATTGGCCATCCGTGCGGATGCCACCTCCTTTGGTGTGTTCGGTGCGATGCTGATTCGGTTTCGATTTGCGAGCGATTCGATAGGGTTTCCTAATCAAACTACTTTCAGTCCCAACTACTTCTTATAGGGTTCGACTCGGAATTCGGGTTCGGGTTCGTTTATATTCGAGTTAGACTTCGAGTTCGATTGAGTTTGCTTGATTATCACACCATGTCATTACATAAAGTAAACATGCACAGATAACACATAAGGCACACACACACGTATAACTGACAAGTAAAATACATAGCTCGAGTTACGATTTGATGTCGATTTGATTAGCATAGCTTGATTAACTTTATCGCATTGTTACTTCCTATCCTTCACAGTCGTAGGTCGATTGAAATATGGTTAGCAGGACTTGATTATTGTAAGGTACGACATTTACTCCACATAATCTAAATATCATACAAACAATTCTACGAGTCACGTCGCGCGAAATCGGTCGTTGACTTTGACCTTGACTTTGACTTTCACTCGTGAAAACACGGGGTGTTACAGCCTCCCCTTGTTTAAGAAATTTCGTCCCGAAATTAAGCTGGAAGCTGTAGCTAGTTCGTGAATCACGTGTGAGAGTCCTTCATTTGGATCATTGAAAAAAAATCGTCAAATTAATCAGGATTTTACGGTTAAAATCGGCTGATTTTTGGATATGATAAGCGAAAGTACCTGATTTAAAAGCCTATAAGGTTTTAGATTTCAATTCGAAGTCGTTTGAAAGAAATCTTTTTCAATCTTTAATTTTTCATTTTCAAATTTTTTTTTTCTTTTTCTTTCAAAACCTTGATCATTGTAGGTTCTGGTTTGAATTCGTTTCGATTGCGATCCGACTCGTACGACGTGCGGAATCCGTGCACGAGTGAGATCGAACAGACAAAAACGTACAATTTTTTTAACGTGATTCATTTGATGATCTGACGATTACAAGCTCCGAAAATCACGTGAGAGACTTTCTCTATCTAGACTTTCTCTCTCTACTATTATCTCTCTAATTAAACAACTGCGGGTACTTGGCCTTCATGTCGCTTTCGAGTTCCCACGTGAACTCCGCGCCTCGTTTGCCTTCCCACCGGACTTTCACAATAGGAATGCGTGAGCGCCTGAGTTCTTTGGTTTTGCGATCCATGATTTCGACAGGCTTTTCCACGAAGTGTAATGTTTCGTTCACTTGTAGATCATCTAGAGGAACATGTAAGTCGGGGTCGTAGATGCACTTTCGGAGGTTCGACACGTGGAAAGTCGGATGGACATTGCTAAGTTCCTCCGGTAATTCGAGTCTATAGGCGACTTTTCCGATCCTTTCTAGAATCTTAAAAGGTCCAACATATCGAGGCGCAAGTTTCCCCTTTTTGCCGAACCGGACTACACCCTTCCAAGGTGATACCTTTAGGAGTACGTAGTCACTAACGCCATACTCACGGTGCTTGCGCTTTTTATCGGCGAGAAGCTTCTGTCTATCCCGAGCTTTCGCTAGATTGTCTCGGATTTGGAAAATTTTGTCTGTCGTTTCTTGTAGCAGCTCCGGACCGGTTAGTTGCGAGTGACCGATCTCGTGCCACACAATAGGCGATCGACATCTTCTTCCGTATAAGGCCTCGAAAGGTGCCATCTGGATGCTAGCCTGGTAGCTGTTGTTGTACGAGAATTCGACTAACGGAAGGTGTCTATCCCAATTACCACCGAAGTCTAAAACACACGAACGGAGCATGTCTTCAAGCGTACGAATCGTTCTTTCAGTCTGACCATCGGTTTGTGGGTGGAACGCAGTACTTAGATTAAGCGTTGTACCGAGTGCTGTTTGAAACGTTTCCCACAATCGTGAAGTGAACCGAGCATCACGATCAGAGATGATGTCACGAGGCGTCCCATGTCGACAAATGATCTCGTCGGTGTAGATTCGGGCTAATCGTTCTACTTTGTAGTCTTCTCGTATCGGCAGAAAGTGAGCTGATTTAGTCAATCGGTCAATAACAACCCAAATGCTGTCGTGACCTGATGACGTGGTTGGAAGCTTGGTTACGAAATCCATGGCTATGCTCTCCCACTTCCACATGGGGATTGGAGGTTGTTCAAGCAAGCCAGAGGGTCTTTGATGTTCAGCCTTGATTCTAGCACAGGTTAGGCATTTTCCGACGTAGAGAGCGATATCCCGTTTCATTCCCGGCCACCAATACCTATATCGAAGGTCGTGGTACATTTTGTCGGCACCAGGATGAATAGAGTATCGTGATTTGTGGGCTTCATCCATGATAATCTGTCGCAGGTTGGTTCGCTTGGGAATCCAAATCTTGTCTAAGAAGTGGAATATCCCGTTTGATTTGCTCACCAGCTGGGCTCCATCGTGGTAGATTCTCTCTTTCTTCAAGGTGCGCTCGTTGAAACATGCATACTGGGCGTCGCGAATGAGAGCTTCGAGATTATGCTGGGCTTGAACATTACGAGTGCTAAGTAGATAGCTCCGTCTGCTAAGAGCGTCGGCAACAACATTTGCTTTGCCTGGGTGATAACGGATCTCACAGTCGTAATCGTTGAGGAGCTCTACCCATCGGCGTTGACGCATATTTAGTTCCCTTTGATTAAAGATGTGTTGTAGGCTCTTATGATCGGTGAAGATCGTACACTTGGTACCGTACAGGTAGTGTCACCAAATCTTTAATGCAAAAACAACTGCGCCTAGCTCAAGAACGTGGGTTGTATAGTTCTTCTCGTGGATTTTGAGCTGACGAGATGCGTAAGCTATAACATTGTCTCGTTGCATTAAGACACAACCGAGACCAAGGTTAGAAGCATCACAGTAGACAATGAAATTATCGTTTCCGTCGGGTAGTGTGAGAACAGGAGCATTGCAAAGCATGTACTTGAGGGTTCGAAAGGCAGACTCTTGTCTGGTTCCCCAGACAAAAGGCTGATCCTTATGAGTGAGTGAGGTAAGGGGTACAGCAATCTTCGAGAATCCTTCGATGAATCGTCGATAATAGCCCGCTAGCCCGAGAAAGGAGCGGACTTCAGTCGGGTTCTTAGGCGTAACCCAGCTCTTAACAGCTTCAATCTTCACAGGATCGACGTGAATACCCTGACTATTTACGATGTGACCCAGAAACTGAACCTCCTCCAACCAAAACTCGCACTTGGAGAATTTGGCGTAGAGTTGGTTCCATTGGAGTAACTCGAGAACCAAATGTAGATGTTGCGCGTGTTCGGCCCTCATTTTGGATTAGATCAAGACATCGTCGATGAACACGATGACGAAACGGTCAAGATACGGTTTACACACCCGGTTCATCAGGTCCATGAAAACTGCTGGTGCATTGGTTAGGCCAAAAGGCATGACAACGAATTCGTAATGGCCGTAACGAGTGCGAAACGCGGTTTTGGGTATATCTTCCTCTTGTATACGCAGCTGATGGTATCCGGAACGCAGATCGATCTTCGAGAAACACGTAGCGCCTTGTAGCTGATCAAACAAATCGTCGATTCGAGGCAGAGGATAGCGGTTCTTGATAGTCAACTTATTCAATTCCCGGTAGTCGATGCACATCCGGAACGACCCATCCTTCTTTTTGACGAAAAGGACTGGTGCGCCCCAAGGAGAGGTGCTCGGGCGAATAAAGCCTTTTTCAAGAAATTCCTAGAGTTGGGTTGAGAGTTCGCGCATTTCGGACGGCGCGAGTCGATAAGGAGCTCTGGCGATAGGATTGGCTCCAGGAATGAGGTCAATGCGAAAATCAATATCACGCTTCGGAGGTAGTCCGGGAAGATCCTCTGGAAAAACTTGAGGAAATTCTCGAACCACTGGAACGTCTTTTACTTTCTTCTTCTCTTTCTTTTCCTTCTCCGCTGCTACGACATGAGCCAAGAAAGCCCTGTATTCCTTACGAAGATACTAGCTAGCTTGTAGGCATGACATAAGCTTGAGACCTTTCGAAGTAGTATCACCATAAACGCACAATGAATCACCGTTGGCGAGAGAAAAACGAATCATTTTATCGAAGCACACAACTTCGGCATGGTTTTCGCGAAGAAAGTCCATGCCTACTATGACATCAAAGCTTCCTAGTTGCATAGGAATGAGATCGATTGAGAAGATGTGATTGTTGAGCTCGAGTGTGCAGTCACGAATAACAGAGTTTACAGCGACGGTTCTTCCGGTAGCGACTTCAACATCGAATGCAGAGGAGAGTCGAGAACGTTTATGACTAAGGAGTTTCTCAAATTCGAGTGACACAAAGCAATTATCGGCTCCAGTATCAAACAAACATGAAGCATAAATACCATTCACAAGGAACGTACCATTCACCACGTTGTTGTCGGCCTGGGCTTGACGCACGTTGAGATTGAAAGTTCTGGCTCGTGCGGCCTGTTGCTGCTGTTGCTGCTGGGGTTCTTGTTTCACCACCCTGTTCGGGCACATGTTGGCGAAATGATTCGGGTCGCCACACGTGAAGCATGCTCTGGCTTTGACTGCGGGTGCCGGAGGAGCTTGTTGACCCTGTGGGGCGGCGAGTAGAGCTTGATTGGCAGGAGCTTGACGAATACGGCAGTTGGCAGTAAAGTGGCCGTAGACGTTGCAATGGGCACAGAAGCGGCATTGAATAGCAGTCGGGTGATGATAGGTGCAAGTAGGGCAGAGTGGGTGTGGCCCAGTATATGCATGCTTTGCAGGCGGTGCATTGGCCACAGGCGCCACTACTTGACGCTGTTGAGCAGGTACAGCTTGGATCGGTGCAGCAGAAATCGCACAGTTCTTGTTGGTGGAGCTGTTCTTTCTCTTGTTCTTTCGCTTGTTGCTTGACGATGTGGGTTCAACAGTTGGTGCAGTAGTAGTGGCTTGATGCAGATGCTTGGAGGACTTATCCCACATCCCAGCCTTGACCCTTTTGTCATTGATCTCAGCGGCCAGCAGATAGGTTTCTTCGATCGTGGTAGTCTTGGCCGCTTGCACGAAATCAGCAACGCAGTCGGGCAAAGCTCGGATGTACTTCTTGATGGTCATATCAGGAGTCTTGACCTGGTCAGGACAGATAATGCTGAGCTGTTTGAAGCGAGCAGTGAGACCAGCATTGTCTCCATCCTTCTGATGTATGTGCCAGAATTCATCTTCAAGCTTTTGACGCTCGTGAGGAGGGCAGAATTCCTCCAGCATGACCTCCTTGAGCTCATCCCACGACAACCCGTAAGCTGCATCATTCCCTCTCTTGTTCCTCTCGGCCGTCCACCATTCCAAAGCACGGGACTGAAAGACACCAGTAGCGTTCAGAGTTTGAAGGTCATCAGGGCAACCACTTTGTCGCAGAGTAACCTCGATAGAGTCAAACCAGTGGAATAGAGCAGTAGGACCTCCTTCGCCCGTGAATTCTTTCGGCCCACATGACTTGAATTGTTTGAAACTGAAAGGTCTCGCGGCAGCTCTAGGACCCTCAGTCCTCGATTCCTCAGATGATTTGCTGGCATTCTCGCAGACATCGCTCACAGCCTTTGCTACAGCTTTTGCGACGATGGAAGCAAGGCGTCTGTCCCTCTTTTCCTGACGAGAGAGTTGATGACGGGATCCAGACGACATTGTCTGCAATAGACATCGCCATGGAACTCAACACATGTATTCGAATCTCACCTCACACGTCTAGTACTACTAAAGCTCAGTAACACGTACCATTTAAACGCATATAGTCACAAAATCGCAGATTTGCACAAAATCACATAGACATATAGAGCACATTATCACAGTATTCCTAATCACATAAGCACAACAGCAAGAAACACATATACTTAGTCACTAAAAGCACCTACGAGCGTACGAAGTATTCTAACTGCTCCTATTGTTGATTCGCTAGCGATGAGTTGTGTGGGTTTTGTGTTTTAGCAGAAGCAATAATGTTGGGTCGAAACCAATAGTATCTCAAAACGTTAACAAATACAGAAAATTCATAAAATTTTCATAAAGATCGATAAATCGAAGGTAGATTGTCTGCGGCTAATAGACTTCGACTAACCAAGGTAGCTCGACTATTCGCAAGGATCCTGCACAACGACCTCCAGGACTATGCCTTTGCCTCGATTCTCGGGCGTTGGCGCAATCCCTTTGGTTAGGTTGTGTCTTTAGATCGTTGGAGTCCATCGAACTTTGGTGGAGTTTTGTACAAAAGCGGGACGAGTCGTCAAGGTTAGGGTTTCACCCCTATCTTGCAACCTCCGTCCTTGTTTTTGATAAAAATTTCGAGGAGATTATTCATCAAAATATGGATTTCACTCCTGATTTGGTATGATTCTCCTCGTTTGTAGCTAAAACGCAAGATGATTAGGCAACTTTAGTCGAGAGTTCGCGGTTTTCACACCTATTCTCGGCCTCATTACCTGTTCACAACTTGAAAATTTGAGTGCAATGATAGTAAAGAGTGAGTGATAGTGGCGAATTTACGCATACGCGTGAGTTGGTATGTTGGTTTTTAACTATAGTCTAGGTCTCTAAGACTTCGACCCGGACTAGGTCGAGTCTTGCCTAATTCCCTATAGTTATGGCTCTGATACCAATCTGTCACACCCCAACCGATGGCGGAATCATCGGGGCGCGGCACTAAGCGAAACAGATTGTCCAGAAGTTTCCATAACAACTATCATCACCATTTAAGTAAACATTACGTCCCATACCGTAACATAAATAGTCAAACAAGTTATTACAGGCAACATCAAAACAAATACTCTGTTCCGACAACTCAGATTTAAATAAGTAGCAATTGTTTATCTGCTTCTAGAGACCCCTAATAAGTTATCTACATACAACTATTTGTTGGGCTCTAAAGCTTTATTCTAGCTTCCAATTCCTACCACATATGCGTCCTAAGCACCTGTCACATACGTTAAAATAAAGTCAATACATAAAATGTAAAGGTGAGCATACAAGTTTGATAATAGCATATAGAGTTCGAATTCGTTTACGCATAACCAGCACGTACACATAGTGAAATGAAGCACGTTAGTTATCGACATAGATCCATCGATACCAATGACTGCGGGTTGACTGCCCGAGGCAGTTCGCAATACACGATTACCACTGTAATCCATGCAAGTAAAAGATCCTTAACAACCCCCGTATGAACGGGTGCTGAGTCCAAACTATAGTACTATCGTTGCTAAGGCAGGTAGACAGCATTCCATGTGTAAACATAACAAACAAGCATTCATAAGCCACGTATAACATGCATTAATGGTTAAGCGTTAAAATAGTTTGAGTAATGTGATAGTTGTAGTTTGAATAGTTGTAACGTATGTAACACCCAAAAGTGCTAAAAGCAAAAAGGGTTCGAGTATACTCACAGCGATATGGATTGAAGGGAGCGCTTTACAGCGAGTACGGTTAGCCTGAATAGATTCGATAACGTAACGATAAGTGACGCGTAAAACAGTACAAGTGAGAGTGGGTAGGATGACTGATCGTGCGGATCAGTTATCCGTGAGTAGAAGTCACCCGTGCGCATGACCTATCCGTGCGGATGGTGATGCGTGCGGATGGTGTTCCATCCGGATAGGTTATCCGTGCGTGTGACTGTCCGTGTGGGTGGCAACCCGTGCGGACTAGTTGTACGTGCGGACGACTTATCCATACGGTTAGATTGCTTGTGTGGATAAATGTTCAAGTGGATTGTTTCTTCCTAAGATGTGTTTGTGTATGATGGCTTGTGCTTTGGAGTTTTCGTTGTAGCATTTTGAAAACACCTAAGTGTTTCTACCTTTCAAGCCGGCCGCGCGGACGGCGGTCCGTGCGTATGGTAGTCCGTGCGGGCAGCCTGTGCGCGCGTGCAGACACAATCTGTCCGGATAGCCTGTCCGTGCGTACGACTTAACCGTGCGGATGAAGATTGTTTGATTTTCATTTTAAGGCCTTAGTATCTGATGATCCGAAGAGTAATCCATTCAGAGGTCGTCCGTCCAGATTGCTCGTTCGTCGATACTCAAACCTCGTTTGGAAGGTGGGTCCCAAGGGTAGTCCGTGCGGGTGACAACCCGTGCGTATGACCTGTACGTGCGTACGGCTCGTCCATGCGGACAATTGGTCTGGTTGTTCCGTCCGTCTACACTTGGTTTCTGTTGTCGTTTATCGAGACGTTCTGGTTACGTGGCAACCACTTGGAGTTGTGTTCTCACCCGCGTGACTAGACCGGTCAGGAACCACCCTAACTCGGCCTGTCAGCGACTCAGAACGGTCATCCCGGTTAACCCCGAAATCAGTTGTCTATGGGTAGGACTCCAGATCTAGAACTAGGGCATCACTATTGACGAGTAGAACACTAGGACTGATCGGATTCGTACCGGTTTAAAGGGTAAAAGAATGAGAGAACTTAGGTTTATTTCTTTCAACTCTTTTATCCTTAGAAAAGTTTAGATCTAGGTGAAGTTATTGTAAAAACTTGTAGAAATCGTTTAGATCCGAGATATTCTTGGTGGAATGAAGCCAAGCATGAAGTTCTTATGAACTTCATGATGACGTCACCCGTGAATACCTCGAATCCGGATGATTTCATGGTTGAAAGTGAAGATTTGAAAGATGGAAATGTGTAGAATGGTGTAGTGATCAAAGATGTACAAGAATTAGTGCAAGATCTTACCTGGATTGAGAGAAATCTGAGAAAAGGTGAAGAATGCGCGAGGTTCGGACGTCACTTGCCAAAAGTGGAAAAAGTGGAGAGTGACCCGTGTATTTATAGGATGCCAAAAAGGGAAAGGGTGAGCCGTGCGCATGGCACGCACCCGGGTAGGTTATCCGCGCGGACTGGTCGTCCGTGCGGATTGGCAATCCATGCGGATTGGCAATCCGTGCGGATTGGCCATCCGTGCGGATGCCACCTCCTTTGGTGTGTTCGGTGCGATGCTGATTCGGTTTCGATTTGCGAGCGATTCGATAGGGTTTCCTAATCAAACTACTTTCAGTCCCAACTACTTCTTATAGGGTTCGACTCGGAATTCGGGTTCGGGTTCGGGTTCGTTTATATTCGAGTTAGACTTCGAGTTCGATTGAGTTTGCTTGATTATCACACCATGTCATTACATAAAGTAAACATGCACAGATAACACGTAAGGCACACACACACGTATAACTGACAAGTAAAATACATAGCTCGAGTTACGATTTGATGTCGATTTGATTAGCATAGCTTGATTAACTTTATCGCATTGTTACTTCCTATCCTTCACAGTCGTAGGTCGATTGAAATATGGTTAGCAGGACTTGATTATTGTAAGGTACGACATTTACTCCACATAATCTAAATATCATACAAACAATTCTACGAGTCACGTCGCGCGAAATCGGTCGTTGACTTTGACCTTGACTTTGACTTTCACTCGTGAAAACACGGGGTGTTACAGCCTCCCCTTGTTTAAGAAATTTCGTCCCGAAATTAAGCTGGAAGCTGTAGCTAGTTCGTGAATCACGTGTGAGAGTCCTTCATTTGGATCATTGAAAAAAAATCGTCAAATTAATCAGGATTTTACGGTTAAAATCGGCTGATTTTTGGATATGATAAGCGAAAGTACCTGATTTAGGAGCCTTTGTATTTGATCCTAATCTCTATAATATTAATCATCAGAATTCAGATGGTAAAGTCCTAACAAGATCATTCGTAATTCCAATCATACAAACATATCATGAATAAGAAAACTAACTTAAGTACTATACAATATATCACGAGACGACTGATAAACTAACGGTAAACAAATATCCTATTGTAAATCGCCACCCCGCCGCATCGCGCGGGTAGAGGACTAGTATATATATATATGTATATAGGGTCAGGATTTAGAGAAAACGATGGAAAGTGTGAGGACGGTGAGAACGCTTATGGATCGTCCGATCAAAACAATCTATGGACTAGATTGGCGCGGTGGCGATTTCGTGAATAACACGAATTCTATTAAGTGGACGCGCTTCATTAAGGGTAAAAAGGTCTTTACACTTCTATACCAAAACGCCAACTAATGAATAAAACACCATTACAGACCAAAACACATCCCTATATAAACAAAAACGTACCAGACATAAAACCACACCCCTAGAACCTGAAACGCCAAATTTTCTACTATATACCATTCATCTTACAAACGCCAAAATCCCCAACACATCAAACACACCTACTCAAAAAATGCCATATTTTAATATATAGCAATCATCTTAGAAAATGCCAAAACACTCAAACATCAAAGATTCCCAAAAATCGACGTTTTTTCAGATACACTATTTCCTTAGTAAAACGCCAAAAATGGAAAATATCGATTCTTGTATATTCAATATTGTTCAACGCCAAGTGACGGAGAATACATTCTTCCCTGAGGTGCTGTGACTCAAATAACATTTTGCTGCATGAGATGGACAAATCTTAAACAAAAAAATGTTGGGGTCAGACTTATGTCATTTTTTGTGTCTTGTTATTGATGAATATTATAATGGCATGAAAAGACGAATGACACCAATGAGTTGTTTGAAGATACACATTCAAAGAAAAAACTTATGTCATTTTGTCTTTCCAAACGGCCACAAAAACACAAGTATGACAAAGCCAAACCGCCAGTGAACATGTTTTAAAGAAAGAAAGAGACCAATAACAGTGAAGATTTGGAAGATGAATTGTTTCTATTTTTATTTTTTTAATTTTCTTTTTCTGTTGTTTGTTATGTATTTTTCAACTTAGAATAAAAAAAAATACATTATATTAATAAAACGCCAAACAGTCATAATGCATGTGAAACGCCATAAAATGCAGTAAAACGCCAAAAACTCTCAAACTATAATAAAAGTAATTTGCAGAAATATTAATAAAAGCTAAAAATGAAAAAAAAAACGCCAAAAACTACTTAAAGCAATTAAAAAACGCCAAACTTGGGAGATGGAAAGTCTATGACCCTGAAAAATCATAAAAAGCTGAACAAAAACAGTAAAAATACACAGTAACTGAAAAGACGGCTACTTTATTAATATCATTTATTATAAAATAAAATCCCTCCTAAACTATGCGCCAAAAACATCCTATAAGAGAGACGTCTCTGCACAATCAACTGATCACAACTCCAAAACAACGCCATATTTCCTAGAAGCCATTTACTTTAAAAACGCCAAAAAATAATAGTTAAAAAAGCCACAGATGCGGGACCTCGTTTCTTCCATAATTAGTATTGTTTTGAATGAAGTTTCACAGAATGGATTCTACTCTGACTTGGGTATCTCTATAATCTTTTGCTGAATGAGATGGACAAATATTCAAGAAAAAGAGACTGGTGACACTGATATGTCATCATGTCACTTTGTTCTTGATAGATATATTGATGGCATGAAGAGATCAATACATTATAGCAGGCGTTGGTCTTCAACATGTCATCAAACAAGTATATATCAACCCACAATAAAGGATGCCACAAAAATAAGTATCTTCTAAAGACGGGCGTTATGTAGGAAAATAAGGATCTACATAAGGTATTCAAAAACAGGTTGAAAACGCCAAAAAGGTTAAAGTAGAAGAGGCTGATGACAGTGAAGATTTGGATGAGAAAGTAGATTATAATTTTTATTTTTTTTCATTTTCTATTGTTTGTTATCTAATTTTCTGTTGTTTGTTATCTAATTCTCTACTAAAAAAATTGAGTATAAAATGCCAAAAACTACAAACACTAAAAACAAAGTATTACTGGCAAAGCACGATGTTGCTATATAAAACGCCAAAAACGCCAAACAAAGTATTACTGGAAAAATCAACACTAATTGACAGATGAAATTGAATGAAACAGTAATTGCTAAACAGTAAAATGAAGACGACGGTAACATTATTGCCAAACATTTATTATATTAAAAGCCACTACATGGAAAATTGAATTTATTTATCTTTTCAAAATGCCATAATTACCTGTCACATTATAGACCTGAATCCCACTTGATATAATAAACATCAAGAAAATTACTGATGTTTTTTACATTATAGGCCTGCATCCTGATCTAAAAACAATAAAAACGCCAAAACAAACTTAAAACGGCAAAATGTGTACTATGATCCTGATCTTAAAACAATAAAAACGACGCGTATTTATTAAACGCCAAAAAATGGAAAGGTGATGTGACACGTGTTTAAAAAAGAAATATGAAAGGACAAAAAAGCCCCTCCGCCTTTCTCTACGACGCGTGACACGTGTTGGGCCAGGATGCGTTCTCACCGTTCTCACACTTTTGAGCGTTTTCTACTGATCCCGTTTCTATATATATATTCCAAGTTTAGGGGTAAGGTTATTGTAAAAAATGTTAAAAGTGTGAGAAGTGTAAGAAACATTGTGGAGATGACTTGTGCCCTTAATCTAAATTAATTCAAAAGGGTAAACAAGTAATTTTATCATTGATTCAATTAATTCAAAACCTTCCATAACCGCCACCTTATTTATATGAACAATATTTTTTTTAAATATCTCTATAAAAGCACTACGAATAACATTGTAACTACCATTCAGCACATATATAACACCATTCAGTAATTATATAACATCATTCAATAAGTATATAACACCATTCAATAAGTATATAACACCATTTTAAAGATCTTTATAAAAGACTACAAATAACACTGCAAATCACCATTCAGCACATATATAACACAATTCAATAATTATTTAACAACATTCAATATGTATATAACACCATTCAATAATTATATAATACCATTCAATAAGTATATACCACTATTAAAAACATTGCAAAACACCATTCAATAGTTCAAAACACTGTAATAAGTACATAACACTACAAAAAAGATATAACACTACAAATCACTATAACACACTATGAATAATATATAACACCATATTACCCTATTATAACTCTGTATAACACTACAACCCCGTAATGGTGGGCGTCTGAAACAGCAACGATACGATGGAGGGTGGTCGGACCGGTGGCGGAGGTGCGACAACTTGAGTGGCTCTTGGTGGGAACCGATCGAAGCAGGTGGGTGGCTTGCGATGGTTGGTCGGTGGTGTCCAGCAGGTCTGATTCGGAGATGTCGATGCTGCTGTATCGATGATGATGATGATTCGAGATGTAAACTGATGATGATGATTCGAGATGGATTGATGATGATGATGATGATGATGATGATTTGAGATCTTTGATCTGGAGAAGAAGGAGGATTCAAATTCACAGATCTGGAAGAAGAAAGAGGATTCGAAATTGTAGGGATTTGATTTACAGTTTCCTATTTCAAGTGGATATAAAAGACTCTATTACCTCTACAATTTTCAAATCACTCCAAAAAATAAAACACATTTTATAATTTGGTCACTATTGATCTTAACGATTAGATCAAAGATCTAAAAGCTGAGATTCTTTTTTACCTTTCTCACACCTTTAATTTTTTTTACATGAATCTCAATCCATGTTTAGAATTATTTTATACCAAAATTTTTGGTGGTTTTTAAGTCACAGATCCCAACAAATCTAATCAAAATTAAATGATCAGTTGAAACAAATTTGTAACCAAACAAAAAACAAAAGTATCATCCGTGCTACAAATTAAATTATTAGTTTCTTACACATGAGAGAGATGCATTTTCATTGAGCGTTGGTTATCAGTTGAGCAAATTTGGCGAAACCGAGTGCGGTCAACTTGTGACGGAGGACAAGAGTACTTGGTGATGCCTTTATATTATTTCATCTCATATTAGATTGTATATTTAAATATCATTTTACTTATATTTTAGAAAAATAGAAAATATTCCAGATCTATAATTTCCATGTTATTACATTAATTAAATATAGTAGAAAAAACAAAGCAAGTCTTTTTGCTTATACTGATATTAAATTATAACGGTAAACAAATGAATAATTCATATTAGATAGTAATACTTTGAAAACGTTATATTTAAATATTGAGTAAACTGCCGAAATGATTCCTGAGGTTTGTTCAATTTTGCCAATTTAGTTCAAAATTTAAAACTTTTGAATCTCGGTCTATGTGGTTACAATTTTGTTTTCATTTTCATCCAGAATTAAAAGGTAGTCAGATTTTTTAGTTAACATCAATTTTTTTTACTTTTTTTCTCCCTTTTAATAAAGGGCAAAATGGTCTTTTAACGTGTTATTATAACAAATTAAAAAAATATGACCATTTGGCCCTTATTAAAATGGAGGAAAAAGAAAAAAAAGTTGGATGTTAACTGAAAGAGTTAAATGCCAAAATGGTCCCCATAAGGTTTGATCATTTTTGCCACTTTAATCTAAAACTAAAACCTTTTGAATTGGAGTCCATGTGCTTTCAATTTTGTTGTCATTTTCATTCAAAATCTAAACTGGGTCTGATTATTCAATTAACCACGCATTTTTGTCGTTTTCCTCCCTTTTAATAAAGGGCTAAATTGTCTTTTAACGTATTATTATGACAAATTTAAAAAACGAAGAAAAAAAAAACAGTTCATTCAACACTTTGCATTGACTAAACAATTTAAAAAATAAAAATAAAAACAAAATTCGAAGTTAACAATTAGAAATACGTACTATATCTTAATTTAGGATCAAAAGTGAAGCCTAGTTTTCGAACAGACCAGTTAAATCATCATAATCGTCTATGGATTGTGTTAGGATTCAATCGCAAGACTGTGTTATACGTTTCTATTTATAAGGTCAATGTTATTTTTTCTTTTTTTTTTTAATTGTTATTATAAAATACGTTAAAAGACCATTTTGCTCTTCACTAAAAGAGAGGAAAATGACAACAAGGCATGTCGTTAACTAAAAAATCAGACCCAATTTGGATTTTGGATGAAAATGGCAACAAAATCGAAACCACAGGGATCCAGATTCAAAAGGTTTCAGTTTTGGACTAAAGTGACAAAAGTGGCTGAATCTCAGGGACCATTTTGGCATTTAACTCTAACTGAAAAATGTGATCAGATTTTTGTTTTTGAATGAAAATGGCGACAAAATCGAAACCACATGGACCCAGATTCAAATATTTAAGTTTTGGACTAAATTGGTAAAAGTGAACAAACCTTGGAGACCATTTTAGCAGTTTACTCTTAAATATTAATTCACTTATAGTTTTTAAAAAATAAATAGATATTCTAGTCGTTTGTCATATTTACATATAAAAATAATTTAATGCTATTCATGACAGAGATGATCATTAATGATTTTGGGCTTCTTATGCCATCATCGATATCCGACCAATATTCAAATAAATGTCACCTTGTCACTTGTAAAAATGAGCCTTTATCTCATTTGAGGTATATAGTAACCTTACACAATCCCAACCTTTTCTCCTCAGCTCCCATGCTCATGGAAACAAATTATTCTTTGAATTCTCAAAGAAAACAAGATCAAGACTTGAAAGATTGGGGTGTCAAAGCCCGAATGATTAGCCGCGATAACACGATGTCAAGACGATTCTCGGCTTCTCATATTACAAGTTTTCGAGACGAGGCATCCAAGTCGTTTCGCTACAACTTCACCATTTCCAGCACTGCATCCTCACCAGGATACACCTTGAAAGGTAAAGTGCAACCACTCGTTTCATTAATATATCTAAGTGAACCAGAGTGTACTTGATCACTGATCATTGAATTTCCTCTATGCAGATGAAATCGACCCATCTACCTACTCATTCACCAGCGCGCTCAAAGGTGAAGGTCTTTCTTTAGAACAAAATCGATTTATATAAGCGCGATAACAACGACTAACTTGTTTTATAACCAAGTATATATATGTGTGCCATAATGCATAATTGTTTTGTCTTTAAAAACATGTAGCATTGCAATTGAGATCAATAAACACATGGGAGTACTTGTCACCAGATGGATTAACGCTGAACTCGAAATGGAATGAAGCGGAAAGATATATATGCAACCCGCTCTCCGGTGAAGTTCCAATGGAGTGTTTATCGTCGAAAACACTGATGAATGGTCGATCATTCCGAAACATAACCAATAGAATGACCATGTCCGCACCTTTAATTCATCATTCTTCAAGAATCCAACCTCAAAAACTTGCTAATATTCACCCAATTCAAGGTTATAAGTTCAAACATACTTGTTTTTGTTTCTACTAAGATCGGTTTTGCAATTCAAAAGGGGGTTGAGACGCAGCTAGCTTGTTGCTCGTTTACCTTCCATTTGTTTGTAATTTGTTATTTTGGCTTTTTAATGAAAAATGTTACAAACCAAAATAAAAAAAAAGTTTATGAATATATTTTTTTCGAATAAAATGTCAATTTTTGGTTTTATGTTTATGTTGCTTAAATAAAGTTGTTCATGGGGAAATAATAGATGAACATGAGGCCAAGGAAAATAAGGTTGAAGGGAGGTTGGTGACTACGATGATGATGAAACGGGACGTCGGAATTCAGAGCAGCGTAAGCGAAGGTAGCCTGAGCCCCGCTTCTACGCCTTCGATTCAAGAGAGGTCGATCAAGTTCGATTTGAACTTGGATTCTTCGACTTCAAGCTCCAAGTCAGAATCAGAATCAAAATCAAAAATGGAATTCAAGGTACATTGCAGAACTTAATTGTATGTTTTTGTCTATATGCAATTTTAAAAATATATGGATTCAAATTTGCTAGTGAAATGAATGATGTAGTTTGAATTCAAATTTTCTAGGGTTTCGAATATTATTTATGAAAATTCTTGTTGATTTTGAACTCATATGGTTGATAGCAACGTGTAGTATTCTTTATTTTTTTTGTATGAATTGAATTTGGGATATATTAGTGAATATTTTAAAGTGTCAATTCAAGAATGTTGGATATATTAGTGAATATTTTAAAGTGTCAATTCATGTTTAATTGATTATTGTTGCATTTCATATTACAAAAATTGAATTAAAACTTATCAAACATATATATCGAACTTATAAAATATCAAAAACTAGGTATTCATCATTTGTAAATTAAGAACAAAAAAAATATTGTTATTGTAGAAGGAAACAAAATAAAAATTTGTAGGACCCATTATTTTTAAAATCTAGAGAGTAAACTTGAAAGGAATCATGCATGGTAAGTTTCTGCAGTGTGGTACATTCAACAGCTTGAAAAGTTTTGTTATTACTATCATTGTATTATATTATAATATAATGATATTATTTAAAATACATATTTATTTTTATTAATTTGTGTTAAAATATGAACCTTTAAAATTGGTCATCAATTTTTTCATCCAACACTTAATTTAATAAATTTGTTACACCTATCCAAACATTCGCTCACTTTATAACACAAAAATTAATACATGATTACATATCTTTTCTAGCTCGTTGCTAGTTTTTTTCTTCTTTTTTTCTTTTTTGCATCGTTTACTTTGTTGTTTATAAAAAAAGAAACAAAG
>JARYGA010000653.1:0-30212 GCA_030545235.1 Helianthus tuberosus
AATTGGCTCCAGCTGCGAACAACAAGAACACTAAAAATGCTAGGGCATTCGTTCTGACTGCAGATGAAGCCAAGATGATTCCAGACGTGATAGCCAGTACGTTTTTAGTTAATGATGTTTTTGCTAAGGTATTATTTGACTCTGGTGCAAACCAAAGTTTTATTAATATTTCATTTTGCAAACTTCTAAATCAGTCATTAACTAAACTACCACAAGAATGTCTAGCAGAGACAGCAAATGGAGAAACGGTTAGGATTTCTGAAATCTTGCATGGAGCAAGAATAGAATTTTTAAACCAAAAGTTTATGGAAAATCTTTATCCTATGGATCAGGCAGGATTTGATGTCGTTTTAGGAATGGATTGGTTAATAATAAAAAAAACCAGTATTTTATGTGATCAAAAGTCAATCCAAGTAAATTCACCAAAAGGTGAAAATATCACAATTAAAGGAGATAAACCCTCTAGATCCACGAAATTCATCTCTGTGATGAAAACTGCAAGTAATATAAGAAAAGGGTCTATAGTATATTTGATTTCTATAATCACTAACACTAAAGGAAAAGAATTAAAAGACATTCCAGTAGTGTCCCAGTTTTCAGATGTATTTCCAGAAGAATTACCAGGACTACCGCCAGACAGAGAAGTCGAATTCAGAATCCATATGTTACCCGAAACAGCACCAATTGCTAAAGCACCTTACCGATTGGCACCAGCAGAGATGCAGGAACTGAAGAAACAGTTAGATGAATTATTGGAGAAAGGATTCATACAGCCAAGCTCATCGCCATGGGGAGCACCTATTTTATTCATCAAAAAGAAGGATGGATCAATGCGTATGTGCATTGAGTGCCGTGAATTGAATAAGGTCACGATTAAGAATCGGTACCCATTAACAAGAATCGATGATCTGTTTGATCAACTGCAAGGAGCTCGATTTTTCTCTAAAATCGATTTAAGGTCAGGATATCATCAATTAAGGGTACAGGAAGAGGATATTCCTAAGACCGCCTTCAGAACAAGGTATGGTCATTATGAATTTACTATCATGCCATTTGGTTTAACCAATGCCCCAGCCGCATTTATGGACATGATGAACCGAATATGTAAGCCACATTTGGATAAATTCATAATTGTTTTTATTGATGATATTCTCATCTATTCTAAAAGTAAGGAAGATCATGCAAAGCATTTGCACTTACTTATAAGTCTATTAAGAAGAGAAAAGCTTTATGCTAAGTTTTCAAAGTGCGAGTTTTGGTTAGAGCAGGTTCAGTTTCTTGGACACTTAGTGAACCATGAAGGAATTCCTGTAGATCCAACAAAAATCGAGGCGATTACTAAGTGGAAAACCCCTGAGTCACCAACCGAGGTTAAGAGTTTCTTAGGATTGGCCGGTTATTATAGAAGATTTATTTGAGATTTCTCTAGAATAGCCATTCCTTTAACTAAGTTAACCTGTAAATCCATTAAGTTTGAATGGGGACCAAAACAAGAAGAAGCATTTAGAATTCTTAAGCAAAGATTAACCCATGCACCCATATTAGCGTTACCAGAAGGAACTGAAGACTTTGTAGTCTATTGTGACGCTTCCAAACTAGGTTATGGATGTGTGTTGATGCAACGCCAAAAGGTTATAGCTTACGCATCTAGACAACTTAAGAATCATGAAGAGAATTATTCAACCCATGCTCTAGAATTAGGAGCCATAATTTTTGCCCTTAAGATTTGGAGACATTATCTTTATGGTAGTAAGTTTACCATATTCACTGATCATAAAAGTTTAAGGTATGTTTACGGGCAAAAAGAATTGAATATGAGACAAAGACGCTGGATGGAAATGCTTAGTGATTATGATTGTGATATCCAGTATCATGAAGGAAAAGCAAATGTAGTGGCAGATGCTTTAAGCCGAAAGTATCACGAAAAGCCAAAAAGGGTACGTTCTCTTAAATTAAATCTGCAAGTAGATTTAAATGATCAGATAAGAGAAGCACAAGAATCAGTAATCAAGAATGATACTGAAAATTAAAAGGAATGATTAAGGAATTAAAACAAGGAACAGATGGAATTTGGAGATTCCATAAAAAGAGAATGTGGATACCTAAATTAGGAAACCTGCGTCATCATATATTAGAAGAAGCCCATAAGTCTAAGTATACGATGTATCCAGGAAGTGATAAAATGTACCAGGATTTAAGAAAAAAATTTGGTGGATAGGAATGAAAAAGGACATAGCAACCTATGTTTCTAAATGTTTAACATGTTTACAAGTTAAAGCTGAACATCAGAAACCCTCAGGATTGCTGTAACAATTAGAAATGCCAGTATGGAAATGGGAATTGATAACAATGGATTTTGTTACTAAATTACCCAAAACAAGAAAAGGCAATGATACAATCTGGGTGATTGTAGATAGGCTAAACAAGTCAGCTTATTTCCTACCAATAAAAGAAACTTTCAGTATGGAACAACTAGCTAAATTATATGTAAATGAAATAGTTTCATTACATGGAATACATTTATCAATTGTTTCTGATAGGGACAGTCGTTTTACCTCTCATTTTTGGGCAAGTTTCCAAAAAGCCATGGGAACCAAGTTAAATCTAAGCACAGCTTATCATCCTCAAACGGACGGACAAAGCGAAAGGACAATTCAGACAATGGAAGACATTCTTAGAGCTTGTGTAATCGATTTCGGAGGTAATTGGGACGATCACTTACCTTTAATAGAATTTTCTTATAATAATAGTTATCACACAAGTATCAATGCGGCACCATTCGAAGCACTTTATGGACGAAAGTGCCGAACCCCAGTTTGTTGGGCAGAAATTGGGGAAAAAAACTATCTGGACCTGAGATAGTGCAAGAAACAACTGACAAGATTATTCAAGTCAAGGAATGACTGAAAGTAGCACGTGATCGACAGAAGAGCTATGCTGATAACCGACGCAAACCGTTAGAATTTCAAGTAAGGGATAGAGTATTATTAAAAGTCTCTCCTTGGAAAGGAGTGGTAAGATTCATCAGAAGAGGAAAGGTAAGTCCCAGGTATGTTGGACCTTTTGAGATTATTAGAAGAATAGGGCATGTAGCCTATCAGCTACAACTGCCAGAGGAAATGGCAGGAATACATGATGTATTTCATGTATCAAATCTCAAGAAATGCCTAGCCGATGAATCGCTGATGATACCTCTTAAGGATATAGAGGTAAATGAACAACTTAAGTTTATAGAAAGGCCTCTACAGATTGAAGACAGTAAAGTCAAGAAACTCAAGCACAAGAGATTAGTTTTGGTCAAAGTGAAATGGGACTCCAAAAGAGGACCTGAGTACACATGGGAGCTTGAATCAGAAATGCTAAGAAAATATCCACACTTGTTCTAGTAGATCTCGAGGACGAGCTCTAAAACAAGGTGGGGAGGATATAACAACTCTAAAGAAAGCTGATACCCTCATAAATTTTCCGACACCCTAATATATTTTAAAATATCCCAATATGTCCTAAAATACACCCCATACACGAAAACGGACCCCGAATACCTTAAATATTATTAAAAATAATTAAAAATCTGATTTTTGGAGTTTAGGCGGGCCGCGTAAGGCACCCCTTAACCCTTACGCGGGCCGCGAGAAGGTGAAATGTGGCTAAACCCTGGGCCGCCACGTGGCCCAACACATGTCAAACCTACTAAGTGACCCGGATCACCTACGCTGTTGACCAACGTTGACGCGGGCCGCGTAGGACTTCGCTTACATTTACGCGGGCCACGAGAAACCCAAACTCAACCCCTATATAAGAAGGCATCGGGCCTTCAGTCGAATTCGTTCAGATTTCTTTTCTCAATCTCAAAACTGAAGTGTAGGCATTATACACGGGTATAATACCCCCCTAAATAACGAAGTTCTGCTCCGTCGTAAGTATCATAACCCCTGGATACGTATTAGATACGCTGCCCGATTGATCTAGGGTTCCGTAACGGCTGTCGTGGTTCTGCCCGACGTAGTCGTTGGAATGTCGTCTCAGGGAGGGTATTACTAATGTTAAAATGGGTTATTATACTAACACGTGTGCATTTGTGTAAATTATAGATTCTCACCAGGAAACCCTAAAGGATAATCTAAGACAGCAATGTGAGTAATCTCCTTTTTGCAAATTGTTTTTACAAAACCTCACACAATTAATTATATATTAAGCAGTTATTGAGTATTTGTAAGGATACAATTATCGTCGGTATGTTGGGGTTTTGTATACAAAATTAGTTACTGCCTTGCGAGGAGTAACTTTCCACAAGTCGGGTTGACAGTACCGTGGGTGGTAATTAGTATGACTTGGAAACAAATGTAATTGCGAGATCGCCCTCAATACTGTACAATGGTTTTTAATTAAACTTCATTAAACTGGGATTCACTCACCAGTATTTCCCACTGACAAAATGTTTTCAAACGCGTTTCAGGTAACAAAATGTGAAAGCCAAATAGAAGCCAGCTGGACAGCACTGAAGGCTTGGAAAAGTGGCAATAAAGTTACCTAAAATCAATAGATGTTTTTATTAAATAAAAATTATTCCTATGAAAATGTGTGTACTGCAAACTTGGGTTTTATCCCATGTGTTTAATATTATGAAAATGTGGTATTTTACTCTGATCCAATATTTCCTAACTACGGTCCTGATGAAAATTCTGCTGCCAAATTAGACAATACCAGATACCACCGAAACTGGCTCGCAACCGCCCTTTCCCGTATTTAATAGGGGGACGGGGGCTGTGACAGAATCTATCCCCGGGACCCGATTAAAGCCTTTAAGAATCAAACTTTGGAATGACTTTCATTTTGTCGAAGCTTTCAATTTCTTTCATCAGACATTCTTCTTTTCTTTTTCTTCTCTCCATCAAAGGTATCAACTCCTTGATGTAACGATGTTTCGGAGCCTTAAGTCGCCGATCTTGTGCATGGACGCCCCACTATCAACAATCCTAAGCCTTCACAGACTTGGGTCGTCCGTCATCATCGAGGATTGTGACATCCATTTCCCGATGATTCTGAATTGATGGAGCTCCCCCGGAAACAGTTACCAATTTTGGTTTCCAAATTTGTTTCTGTTTTTCATTTTTAACATCCGATTTAACAGATTTTGTTTGAAAAACCTCTGGTTTTAAAACCTTTTCAACTTCTTTTCTTTGTTTCTTTTTATGTTTCACTTCTCGTTGTTTAACAAGACGAGGGTCTTGTTTTGGTGAAACAGATCTTTTATGGTAACTGTTACCACGTGGGGCATCAACTTTTGCCTTTCCTTTCGTGAGATATGGACAGTTTCTGATAATATGTCCATTCTCACCGCATTCAAAGCATGATCTCCGCTCAACAAACCTCGGAGTATCATAACTGTAAGAGCTTGATGACGAACTTCGTGATCTTGAGGTACTTGGTCCTACATCACAACTGTTTGTATGTTGTGTGTAATTGTTTTGACTGTTTCTTTTCAAAATTTTACTTTGTGTAACAAAACCCACGTTGGATTTGTTTTCAAAAGTTTCAATTTTATCAGTCCCTCTTGACTTCACGAAGTTCACCTTCTGAACCTTTTTCTTGTTTTGGCTTTGTTTGCCTTTTCCTTGAATAGCGTGATTTTACTTTCGTTGATTGTTTTGTGTTTGCAATTTTTTATTTCCGTATTTATTTCTAACTTCGGATTTTGGGATAGGAGTACACTGAGTTATTACAACTCTTGGGCTCGACTTTCCCAAAAACTTAATTGTAGAGTCCTCAAAAACTTTATCAATCAATGACTGATTGACATTTTTGATTGGGAAATCCTTATCTGAATATATTTTATCAGATCCAATCAACGTGTAAAGCAAGTTCACGCTTTCACAACTCGCAGATGAAGATTCAACAGACTTTACGGTAGCAGTCATGAACGGTTTTGCAGGAGGATCACAAAGAAAGTGATTCTCAATAGGAATGTCTACTCCTTTTCTATCATTAAGAGATTTATCCTCATCACCAACATCTGATTCATCATCTGATGAATCTTAGTCCTCAACTGTTGGAGGACTTTGTTACGTAACTGTTGAATTTTCTGTTCTTTCAGATGAGCCCTCCGAGGAACTGTTCGATTTGAAACCTAATCCTGTAGTGACTTCCTTATAATCAAGAGGTACACTTGGTTCAAACCGAGGCATTTCCTCCTCATCGGGCATCTTGGTATAATTGTGTCTCAACGGCAGCGGACACGAATTATAACCAACGCCTTTCACATTCCTTTTTAGTTTTTGAACTTCAATGATGTGATCAAGCACATATCGGGAGTTAGTATAGCTATCCAATTTGAGCTTTATCGCATCATGCTCACATTTAGCCATTGCTAGCTCCTTCTTTGTTTCCTCAATAATATTAATGTAGTTATTAATACCAATTTGTTTGCCAAGAATAGTTTTAGACATTTCAGAAACACTTTTCTTTAAAGTTTCAATGACTGATTTGAAATCCTTTTTATTGCGAGCCAAGGCCATGTTTGCCTCTTTACATTTTGACAGTTCAATAACCAAACTCTGGTTGTGACTATAAATCGTTTCAGATTCATGTTTTAATTTAGCACATTCATGTTTCATATCAGCACAATTACTACATATGCTAGGAGTTTCAGATTTTACCGTAGTGTCATTCTGGAAAGAGAAAGATCCATCTTCAGATAAGAACTTCTCCTTGTCATTCGATGAAGCAGCAGCTTTCTTGATCAAGTCAGATTTTTGACATTTCATCTCCTTGGCATCATTCGACAAACTATCAGCTCAGAATCCATTCCCTCCTTCCTGTCCGATTCTGAACTGTAATCACTCACACCTGAGCCATCTTCATCAGTACCTCTACTATATCCTGAACTGTCATCATTTCCTGAAGATTCACCATCATTGACATTCTTGACAATTTCAGCATAAAACACAGTTCCTCCTTGATCTCCACCTCCACATTGTACTGACCAGTCACACCCTTCATCAGTTTGATTTGAGTTGGACGTGGATGTACTTGTTTGATTTCTGAAAGCATTTTGGTTGCCTTTTTGAGGTTGAGCAACTTGAGGTTGTGATTGCGGGAACCAGGCACTAGAATCAAATTGAGGTTTAGATTGAGGTTGAGGGAACCAGGCACTCGAATCAAATTTTGGTTGAGTTGGGGGGGCAACTGTCACAACCCCCGATCCCTGTCAGTCTCGGGAACGGGCGGACGTGATCACAGAGTTCGGTGGTATCAGTTTGTTTAGTCTTGCAGCGGAATTTACATCAGGACCGTAGTTAGGAAATGTTTATCAGAGTAAAACCACCAAATTTTATAATATTAAACAAATGGGATAAAACCCAAGTTCATAGTACACACGTTTTCATAGGAATAAATCCTCTTTTATTTAATAAAAAACATCTATTTTATTTTAGGTAACTTTATTGCCACTTTTCCAAGCCTTCAGTGCTGTCCAGCTGGCTTTTATTGGCTTCACACTAAGTTACCTGAAACACGTGTTTAAAATATTTTATCAGCAAGAAATACTGGTGAGTGAATCCCAGTTTAATCAAGTTTAAATAAAAAGTCACAGTGAACAGTATTGAGGGCACATCCGCAATTATATTTGTTTCTAAGATATACCAATTAACATCAGTGGTACTGTCATACTCAACTTGTGGAAATGTTACTCCTTGACCAGGTGGTAACAAATTTTGTATACAAAACCCCAACATACCCACTATAATTGTATTCTTACAAATACTCAATACGGTTATTCGCAGGGAAAGATATGTAAGGTTTTGTAAAACAGTTCACAAAAAGGTTTACAAAAAGTGGATCAACTCACATTGCTATCTTAGACTTCGCGTGAGGGTTTCCTGGATATAATCTATAATTTATACAAATGTACATTGATTAGTATCATAACCCTTTGAAAATATTAATAATACCCTCCCCGAGACGGCATTCCAACAACCACGTCGGACAGAACCACGACAGTTGTTACGGAACCCTAAATCAATCGGGCAGCGTGACTATTACGAAACTGGGGTTATAATACTTACAACGGAGCAGAACCTCACTAATTAGGGGTATAATACCCGTGTATTATAACTTCTCTACAGAAATAGTGATTTGAGATTGAAATGTGAGCGACGAAAAACGTAAACTGATACGTTCTATTTATAGTGGCTGATATTGACTTCCAGGCGGCCCGCGTAAGGTAAGGCTAGGCCTTACGCGGCCCGCGTCAACATGCGGTCAACACAATAGCTTGGCCCGGTCATCTACTAGGTTCGACACGATGTCGACACGTGTCAGCTCAAGGATGCGCCACCATTTAGAACACGCGCGACCCGCGTCAACTATGGAGAACTCTTACGCGGCCCGCTTGAACTAAAGGTTTCAGCGGAGTCCGGTCAACACTCCCATACGGCCCGCGTAAGATTGAGGTGGGATCCTACGCGGCCCGCCTCAACTCAGAATTCAGATTTTATATTTTATTTTATATGTTATAATATAATACGGGCTCGGTTTTCGCATACGGGGTGTAATATAAGACATATAAGGGTATTTAAAATATAATGGGGTGTCGGAAAATATTCTAGGGTGTCGGTTTTCTTGAGGGTTGTTACATTCTCCCCACCTTAATTTAGAGCTCGTCCTCGAGATCTACTGGAATAAATGCGGATATTTTTTTTCATTGGTAGAAAATGAGCTGACTTGATTAGTCTATCTACAATCACCCAGATTGTATTATTTTCTTTCTTAATAAACTTAAAGTGCGTGCAAATGTCTTGCATGATCTTCTTTACTCTTAGAGTAAATTAGAATATCATCTATGAATATAATTATGAATTTATCCAAATATGGCTTACATATTCGGTTCATCATGTCCATAAATGCAACTGGGGCATTGGTTAAACCAAATGGCATGACAGTAAATTCATAATGACCATACCTTGTTCTAAATGCGGTCTTAGGAATGTCCTTTTCCTGTACCTTTAATTGATGATATCCTGACCTTAAATCAATCTTTAGAGAAAAATCGAGCTCCTTGTAGTTGATCAAACAAATCATCGATTCTCGGAAATGGGTACCGATTCTTAATCGTGACTTTGTTTAATTTACGGTAATCAATGCACATATGCATTGATCCGTCCTTCTTTTTAACGAAAAAATATCGGCGCTCCCCATATGGCGACTAATTCGGTTGTATGAATCTTTTCTCCAATAATTCATCGAATTGTTTCTTTAATTCCTGTATTTCGGCGGTTGCCAAACGGTAGAGTGTTTTGGCAATGTTCCTGGTAGCAGGTGAATTCTGAATTTAACTTCTCTGTCTAGAGGTAGTCCTGGTAATTTTTCTGGAAAGACATCTGAAAACTGAGATACTACTGGAATATCTTTTAGTTCTTTTTCTTTAGTGTTAGTGATTATAGAAATCAAATACATTATAGAACCTTTTCTTATAGAACTTGCAGTATTCCTCACAGAGATGAATTTTGTGGATCTAGATGGTTTATTTCCTTTAATTGTGATCGTTTTACCTTTAGATGAATTTACTTGAATTGACTTTTGATCACATAAAATACTGGCTTTATTGGCTATTAACCAATCCATTCCTAAAACAACATCAAATCCTACCAGATTCATGGGATATAGATTTACTATAAATTTCTGATTTAAAATTTCTATTCTTGCTCCCTGCAAGATTTCAGAAATCCTAATGGTTTCTCCATTAGCTGTGTCTACTAAGCATTCGTGTGGTAGTTTAGTTAATGACTGATTTAGAAATTTGCAAAACGATGTATTAATAAAACTTTGGTTTGCACCAGAGTCAAATAATACTTTAGCAAAGACATCATTAACTAGAAACGTACCAGCGATGACATCTGGAATCATCTTGGCTTCATCTGCAGTCAGAACAAATGCTCTAGCATTTTTAGTATTCTTGTTGTTCGTAGCAGGAGCCAGTTTTGGACAGTTTGGTTTGATATGACCTTTTTCTCCACAGTTAAAACACAATCCATTACTGGATTTCCTCCTGCAGTTCTCTTCATTGTGTCCTGGTGCTTTGCAGAAATTGCAGTGGGTGGAGCATTTTCCAGAATGCTTCTTTTTGCAAATCCCGCAATACGGTGCAAAGGTAGAATCTACGTTCCTATGATTGAAATTCCCAGAACGAAATTCTTGAGTAAGCCTTTGGGTTAAGTTTCTCCTCTGATCTTCTTCTCTAGTACGAACTAGTTCATCAGTCAAGGTATTGGCTAGTTCTACGGCTTCTTCTATGGTTTGGGGTCTGGTTGCCTTGACTACATGTCTAATTTCTCCAATTAATCCCCAGATGTAACGGGAGACTAATACCGGTTCTGGTGATGCAAGGGTTGGCACTATCCTAGCATATTCAAAGAATGTAGTAGTGTACCCTTTACTATCTACACCAGTCATCCTAAGGTTGAGGAACTTGTTTGCTATCTGTTCCTTTTCATTGGGTGGGCAGAATTTCCTTTCTACCTTTTCTTTATTTATCCTAAAACGAGACTTCACAAAATTTAACAGCAATTCGTTTAATGTAACGGGTGAAGTTACATACTTGCATAACTAAACAACATTATAACCAACAATTCTAATTAACTATTTTAACCCATTTGTTTGTCGAGTGAACTTCGTCACTTCTATGACATACCAACTCGCAATTGACACTACATTCTCATTAACTTTTCTAAGACTATTGTTTATATACAATGTAACGAAACCGAAGTTACGTACCTTTAAAGCACACCTTTCAAGCATGTATCACCTCCGGCTTGTCCGCTTGACGTTCCGGATTCTTTGCCTAAAGAGTTCAATTCACAATAAGTTTAGAACTCTTTCACAAGCTTTAACGCATAATTCTCTACAATGATCAAATCTGCGTTTTTACTCAACTTTTAACATTATAACCCTTATTTAGGCGTTTTATCAAACACCTAGCGGGTCAGATTTCTACATGATCTAAACCAAGCTCATGACTTGAGTTTATCACCCTAATTAACTTCAATTAGACTATATACACATATTTTAACATCATCATTTCAGAAATCACTTTCTATGACCCGTATTACACTAGAATAATCATTCTAAACCCTAGTGTTTACTAGTTTCCCACAAAACCCATGAATCACCTTCAATGTGTTCATGAGATTTTCAGGAATTAGCCATGATTTCGCATGTTATTGTCTAGGTTTTACTTCTAGACACTATATCAACCCTATTCTTCCCAAATAGCAAACATGTAACATAAATTTTCAGATTTCCCAATTTCATGAGAATTTCAAACAGAGAATTAACACCAAATTTTACATACCTTGTAATCCCCTTGTGATGAGGATCACTAATCTATGTTCAGATTTTGATTTGGGACAGAAATTAGCCTTCAATTAATCAATTTTGTGGAGTTAGGGTTGGAGGAGAAGTCCTGGTCGCCCTTTTTCCTTCTCTGGTTCGACCTCAAACATACACCAGTGTGTTTGAGTTTCTAATTTACTTGTTTTATTAATATTAGTTTTAGTTTAAACACAATTGGTCCATCTATTTTTACCCTTTATTTATTTTCACTTCTAAACTACTCACAACTCATTTTCTAACTAGGTTAACATTATTCCTAGTTAGTTTATAATTCTTATTTATTCACAATATTATTGTAATATAAGAATTCGTATTTTCGGAATGTTACAAGTCCACCCCCCTTAAAGAGGGTTTCGTCCCCGAAACCAAAGTACATACCAATAATGTAGGGTAGAGACGTCGCATCTCCTCTTCGGTGTTGGTGCACTACATCTGTCGACTTCGTCTTGTATCGAGTCTTACTTTAGATAGAATAGATCAGGGCATGTAAAATGAGAAAATGTGATAGAGTTAGTAAGATTTCGCTTAAACATTTGAATGTTGAAGGGTTTTCGCTTGAAGCAGCTCAAGCGAAATCAACATGATAAGATTTCGCTTGAGTCATGCTGAAGCGAAATCCTGATGTCTATATATAGAAGGTCAAGGTCAAGCGAAATCATATGTAACATTTGAGAGATTTCCATACCGAGGTGCTGCCGGTGTGAGAACTGATTGTAATTGAATTCATATCAATACAAATCAGTGTTAAAGTGAAGATTCAGCTGTGTTTAAGTCAAATACTTGTTTTCCGCACCTGTATTTGATAGAATTCCTCTGAACCGACTCATTCGGGTCGCAAACCGATCCTTTCAATCCATTCTTTTTTAGCAACTCGAATCTCTTGTAGAAATCGACAAGTACCTTTACAATCAAACAAACACAAACACAATTTGTCTTATTATTTTGTAGCCCAGGTTATGAATCACAATTTGATGTTTGTTTTCTTCTGGTATTTTTGATGTTGATGTTGAAATTGATGATCTTCTTACTGGAGATAATGAAGAGGATGATGATGAAGATGAAGAAGAAGATGCAGATGATGATGTGATCTCTGCAAGTAGTAGTGATGATGATGATGGAGATGATGATCAAGATCAAGGTGCTTCTGGTCTGAAAATTTATGAGAAAACAACTGAAGAAGCAATTGATGATTTATTACAAGATGATGCAAATGTTGAACATGATAGTGCAACAAGTGAGGGGGAGCGTGGTGATGATCAAAATGTTGATCAAGCTGAAAAGTTGATTCTTAGACTGGATACATATCGGGAAGAAGGAGAGCATTTTCATAATTATTCGCTGGAAATCATAAAAGAAATGACTCGAAGAGATCATCCAGAGTTTAAGTTTGATTTCGAAGAAGAAATGAATTCTGATTTAGAAAAGGAGCTGAATGAGTTTGATGCTGATCATTATGATGATTATGAATATCAATATGTTGAAGATGCTGATCTGTATGACAGAGTAGAAGTTGAAGACTGGGAAGATGATGAAAGTGTTCATGAAGATACTTCTCAGTTGCCTACACTGATGGAATTTTTCACTGAAGAAAATCGGGATGAGTTGAGAAGAAAAGTCTACGTCATAAGTCTAGGGATCTAAAAGTGTCAAGTATGTGAAGTGTAGGGGTCTAAATGTAAGTTTAATTTAGTGTTGTAAGGAATTGAAAGGATCGGTTTGCGACCCGAATGAGTCGGTTCAGAGGAATTCTATCAAATACAGGTGCGGAAAACAAGTATTTGACTTAAACACAGCTGAATCTTCATTTTAACACTGATTTGTATTGATATGAATTCAATTACAATCAGTTCTCACACCGGCAGCACCTCGGTATGGAAATCTCTCAAATGTTACATATGATTTCGCTTGACCTTGACCTTCTATATATAGACATCAGGATTTCGCTTCAGCATGACTCAAGCGAAATCTTATCATGTTGATTTCGCTTGAGCTGCTTCAAGCGAAAACCCTTCAACATTCAAATGTTCAAGCGAAATCTTACTAACTCTATCACATTTTCTCATTTTACATGCCCTGATCTATTCTATCTAAAGTAAGACTCGATACAAGACGAAGTCGACAGATGTAGTGCACCAACAGACTCCCCCTCAGATGTTGACGAGTCGACTATCGAGTCACACCAATACTGTGTCTTAACATCTTCATTCTTGATCAGTCTCTGGGCTTTTCTCTCTCCATCTTCTTCTCTAGAATCTCCTGGCTCTATCAGACTCCCCCTTACGATTTGCTGGTATTCATTTGTTCTTCAGCAACATCTGCTTTAGGATCAATGTCTGACTCAAATGTTGTTTACAAGATCATTGCCTGGCTTTTATCTAATTCTCTTGATCAGATCTCTTGATTCCTTAAGTTCATCAGCATCAGCAGCTATCAAACTTTTAGATTCATGAACAGATTCTGACTTTTGTAAGCTTTGAATGAATTAACCTGGCTCACCTGTAACAATCTTAACCCAGAAATAAATTTTCTAAATTTAACAATTTAAATGCACTAACAATCTGATATAATCAGATAATTCTCTTCTCTTATCACAAAACAATGATGAACCAAATGTAGGTTTTTTTTTTTAAAAATATCAAATTGTAAGAATTTTAACAAACCTTTTTACACTTTAAGATTCACTCCCCCTCACAACCAAGTCATCATGTTTAGCACTTGAAATTTTGACAATCAGCTTTCCAATATCAGTTGTCGAAAATCTTTTTGGTTTTTTTTTTTTTCAAAAATTTATGCTAAAACACACTAAAAATCTTTTTGTAATTTTTGATTGTAAAGAAATGCAATAAAGAAATATTTACAAACAATATTTTTGTGAGTTCGTGCAAGAGGATCATATCAGTTTATGAAACATATCACTAACACCGTTAAGCTTCATTTCATTTTAAGTTCTAAACAATTTACCTAGATTGTCAGTATGTTTGTCCACTTAAATTTTCACACAAAGTTCAACTGATCCGAGATACGTTGTTAATGTTTTAAGAGACTTAAACTTATCCGTGTGTCCCACTACTTGAATATACTCCCGTATCCAGATCCCAATATTCAGTCTTACAGGTGAGTATACCACAGATGATATCTGTCAGGGGAATAAATTATAGTACGAGGGCCGTGAGAGCTCAGGTCGATACTCCCGTATACGCAGAGAGATGACGGCTTCGAATTTTGGTGTGTCCCCTTTAGAGGATCTTTTGTTTCAACAACCATGATTAGCATTTTTCAATGTTTCATCATTTTTTAGCTGAGGGTGAGCTATATTTCAAGCATTTGCAGAAAGCATTATCCGGGGACTAGGTCAGAAATTTCTTTCAGCAGAAGTCCCGGGATAATACCCCAGATATCACTGAGCATAAAGACCTAGTATCTCAGAATAAGGGACCTTTCAAACAAGATTTCAGGGGTTACCTATATATCCAAGTTTGTGTTAACCCACAGAACAAGCAAGTTTGAAATTTAGGTTTATATCTCATCACAATCTACTAAATGTGTAAAAACCTACTGACATATCCGCAGTAAGATTGTTTATCACATTTTATCTAAACAATTCTTTAGCATGTTGTGACAGTTCACTGATGTACTATCATTTCCTCTATATGCAACAAAAACTCATTTTTGAATTTTATCATGATTTTGTCTTTTTCAAATTTTTTAAATGTTTTTGGATTTTCTGAAAATTTTTACTCCCCCTAAAATGCAAACACATTTTAGGAAATTTGAAAATAAACTGTACAATAAACTTGACAACTGAAATCGAATCGCATCAAATCGCCATTCACTCGGCATAAACAATCAGAACTCCCCCTATCACAAAACTATTTTCTCATTTAGATTTCAAAACACTTAAGTTTGTTTTAATCAAAATGACTTTTCCGGAAAATAAGTTTTTATGATATAATCATTTGTAGATTCGGGGTGTGGTTCATCACATTGTCTGTTCGAAATACCAATTGTAAGTATGTTCGAAATACCAATTGTAAGTATGGTCCAATCAAGTTCAACTTAATGACCTTGATTAACCTTTTTCATGTATGCACCTACTATACCAAATGTAAAAATTACCACATGTAGAACACAATACCACTTGTAGGAATATTACGTCTACATCACCATTTTACCAATCAGGATGCCGATTCCTGCTTCGCACTTACCAACCTGGAAACTCCGGCGTAGTCATACAACCTGTAAACATCCAAACACTATCAAAAACTTTCTATAAAAAAACTTCAAACATTAGAAAGATGCCGATTCCTGATCCACGATATAAACTTGGGATCTCCGGCAAGTCCTAAGACTTTAAGGAAAGCAAACTTCCACCCAAGTCTTCTTTGACTTGGTGGCTTCCAATTCCTGAGCAGTAGGGTTGTAAGTTGCCTTTTTAGTTGCATAAAAATCTTTAACCCCCTTTACTTTCCCATCAAGCATTTTCTTGAAAATTTTCTTAACATTTTCACTGAATGTTTTTTCAATATCAAAATCTGAACTTTCAACTTTATCAACCAGTTGTTTAACCTCTTCCACACTCAGTGATTTAATGTCAACATCATTCATCAAATCTTTGATCTCATCTTGTGACTCCTCTGATTTTGTGGAATCAGATTCATTGCCAGATTGTACATCTGATTTTTTAACAATCCATTTTTGATTATCTTTTGCACTCTTTTTGTACAATCTTTTAGAATTTTCACCAACTTCATTTTTTGAATTTTCAACAATTTTGAAGTTTGTAGTTGGTGAATCATTCTTTTCAACCACTTTTTCTTTAAGTTTTTCAGAGACTCCCTGTTTTTTGTTGACTTTGTTAGGACAATTATGAGCAATGTGTCCAACAACTTGGCATTGAAAACAAGTTCTTGTGTCTCTGGTTTGAAAAATTCCAGTTGGATGAAAAACTCCAGTTCCTGTCCTTTTCCTTTCATCAAGAAACTCTTGATTTGATTTTTTCAAAGATAAGCTATTTGACTCCTCTTCATAACTTTTTCCTGCAACATATGTCATTTTTGATTTAAAATCTCTAACATATTTTTCATTTTTACGATTTTCAGGTGGAGTAAAACCAAGACCTTTCTTCTTGTAACTACAATTTTGATTTGTTTTCTTTTGAAAACTAGAATCAGAATTGTAATTCTTTTTTCCTTTTTTCTTGTTTAACCTTTGTTGAACTCTAGAAGTGTATTTTTTAGGTTTTTCAGTAGATTTTAGATCCTTAATTTCAGAAAAATTAATTTCCGTCATTTTGAAAACCTTTTTGATCATGTCAAAACAAACACTTCTAATCGGAAACTCTTTGTCAGAGTATAATTTGTCCGAATCATTTAAAGTATATGCAACTTCAAATGTTTCATCATCCAAATTTGCCTTTGATAACAAAAATTCTTTACTGTAAAACCGTTTTTCCGATGATTTTGAACTGTTGACTGACGAACTTGAACCCCCAGACTCAAACTTTGACTCAGACACCTCCTCAGTATCCAACACCTGATCGACCACCTTTTTTATTAACTCAGACTCATGATCAGTATCAGACGAGGTAAACGTAATATCAATGTTATCTGGTAAAACGTCAGTTGTCTCGGATTTTAACTTTATAGTGACTGCTTTTTCGACTTGCTCCTCATTTGGTTTTCTAGGAGAATACCCTTCCCAGATAGGAGGCGGACACTTGTTGTATTTAACAGTCGATTTCTTACCAGTCTCATTCTTTTGCTTCTCATCCTGAAATGCTTCAAAACCTGCAACAGTAGGATAAACTCGATCAATAACATAATCAGAACAAGAATAACTCAGTAATAACCTTCTGATCCTTTCATTCTCGATCTTTTCTTTTTCCAACTCTTGCTTTAGATTAGCATTTTCTTCGATGTAATGATTAATTGCCTTTTGCTTTGCCATTAACGTAGAATTCGTCATTGTTAAAGCTTTTTCTCTTTCAGAATTCGTTGTTTGAAGACCTGTCACAGTTCTATTCAACACGCTATACGATTCTTTCACATAGCTGATGTCAGATAATAGCTTTTCTATCAATCTTTCCCGATCAAACAAAGTCACATCTTTTTCTTCACACTTCTTGCAAGTTTCCAAACATTTCTTGCAAGGCTTTTCAACTTCAACAATCTTCTCAATCTCGATTGTCTTTACCACTTCAATGACTTTTTCTTCACCAGTTACCTTCTTAGTTTCAGTCACCTTTTCATCACCCACTATTTTAACTTCTTCAGTTTGAACAACAGTTTCAACCTTCACATCTTGTTGTTGTTCTTTTGCAGCCTGTTTCTTCTTCAGTTTCTCCATGCGATCTGCAAAATAGAAATGAAAACTTTCAGGAGAAAGATGATTTTTAGCAATATTAATATGTTTCTCTTCCTCATCATCACTGCTACTCTCCATTGGTGTTTGATCAAACTCTACAGATTTTTCAGACTCAGCATCTGAAATACCAGAATCAGATGGTGTTTGATCAAAAACAACTTCTTTTTCTGAAGTATCCTCATTTTGCACACTCTCATCTGTACTTAATGATTCAGAATCAGCACTTTCTGAAGTTTCTTCAGATGTAATCGATTGATCTTTCACTTTTTCACCAATTGATCTCATCCAAGTAGCAAACAAATCTGGTTCTTTAACAATCTTCGCAATGAAAGCTTTAAAATCCCCTTTTTCATCAACAAACATATCCCAGCTGAATCCTTCAGGTAGTTGTTCATCATTTTGGTCCACTATACAAGCTGTGCTGTTAGAAGAAATGTAATTGCTCCAGTTGAACTCTACCAAACATCCTTTCTTTGAATCTTCAATCTTTCTACCATGAGCCGTCTGTAATTCTTGTGTCTGACCAACTTGCTGATAAATGGCTTTCCGGTAGTAGTCATCTTTTCCAAATGGATTTTGAGCACCACTAACTTCTCTGTTCTTGCACTCCCGTTTAAAATGACCTTTTTCCCTGCACCTGAAACAAGTAACTTTAGATTTATCAAAACCTAAAGTAGAAACACAAGCATCAAGAAAATCATTTCTCCCAGTAATTGTCTTGAACTTTTCAGCACGCCTAAGAACACTTGCAAGACACCATTTGATATCCATTAGTTCCATCTCTTCTGCATCTATTTGGTCGTAATCTTCTTTAGTAAGCATAGGATTTCCAATTCGACCAGCCACTAAACCTTCATATGAAATAAGCACGGAACCAAGTAAAGCCATATGATCTTTTGCAATGTCTTCAGAAAAACTTTGACCTTCTGGAAGATTTAGAGCTATGTTGCATTGAATCACACAACCATTTCCCATCTTTGTGCTTTGAGATTGAAAACTTTCTGATGAGCTTTTCGGATTAACACTCGGATACAATGAGAAACCACTGTTGCTTTTGTTTGAGTTTTGATCAGTCTTTTCTGTAGAATCTCCAACACTATAAGCAGTCTGAATTTTCGGACTTCTTTCAGCTTCTGAAGTCGGAACACTACCCTTGTAATACATCTTTACATCTTGTTGACCACTTGGATTATTCATCCTAGCAATCTTCTGCTGTTCCAAATCCTGACTTTCAATCTTTTCAATGAACTGAGAGATCGACAACCTATCATAAACTCCGGTATTCTTCAGTATCATCAAATAAGTTCCCCACTCTTTCTGAGGTAACGCATCAGCAAGTTTATCCACCCATTCATCATTTTCCTTTTTAATGCTCATCATTGACATTGTTCTCACTAAGTGACAATATCGTTCAATGAGTTTCTTCGTATCTTCTCCGAGCAAACTTGTGAACAAATCAAATTCCTTTTTAAGCAATGCCTTCTTGCTTTTAATCATACTCGTACTGCCTTCAACCTTGATTTTTAGAGCATCCCATATTGATTGTGATGTTTTATCATGTTGAAGTAGTATGAAGATGTCTTCTTTGATGGCCTGTTGAAGTAAACTGATCATCATCTTTTCAGCTCGGTATATTTCTCGTTCTTCTTTACTAAAATCTGAAAGCTGTTTTTCAGTCTGCATTTCGGTTTGTGGTGGAGTATACTTTGTTAAAATACATTCCCATGATCTCAAATGATTTGCCTGCACCCAGTTTTCGAATCTATCTTTCCATCCATAGTATTCTTCAATTCCCATAAGCTTCGGGGGTTTCTGAGTTGTCCCCGTTTCATTTTCTGAATTCATGTTCTGAGCAATAGAAGATGAACTAGGCGATGTTGCAAAAGCGTTGTGGAAATCGTTATCCATGTTTCAATAACAGATTCTTTCAAGCGAAATAGTCAATTTGTAGCTTTCAAGCGAACTGGTTAACTGAACTTTCTTCAAGCGAAATAATCTGTCAAACTGATTGAAGCGAGACTAATCAATTCTTTGAAGCGAAATCATTCAAGCGAAACTTTCTGAAGCGAAAACCTTGAAGCGATAACCTTGAAGCAAAAACAAACTCTGTTTGAAGCGAAATGTCAAGTGTCGCTTGAAGTTTCAAGCGAAATCGTCCAATAATACTGAACTGTTCAAGCGAACTCCATTCAAATGTCGATTTTGATCACTTTTAGGTCGATTTTTGCTGTGAAACTTTCAAGGGTTTGTTATCTAGTACTTTTAAACAATCAGTGAGAAATTGAATCAATTTTGACCGTGAAATATTTCTGAACTGATGAAAAGAAGGTGTAGAAGTACGAGAATGAAGTCAATTTCAGCTGATATTCTGCAGAACTCCTCAACTGGCTCTGATACCAATTGAAAGGATCGGTTTGTGACCCGAATGAGTTGGTTCAGAGGAATTCTATCAAATACAGGTGCGGAAAACAAGTATTTGACTTAAACACAGCTGAATCTTCACTTTAACACTGATTTGTATTGATATGAATTCAATTACAATCAGTTCTCACACCGGCAGCACCTCGGTATGGAAATCTCTCAAATGTTACATATGATTTCGCTTGACCTTGACCTTCTATATATAGACATCAGGATTTCGCTTCAGCATGACTCAAGCGAAATCTTATCATGTTGATTTCGCTTGAGCTGCTTCAAGCGAAAACCCTTCAACATTCAAATGTTCAAGCGAAATCTTACTAACTCTATCACATTTTCTCATTTTACATGCCCTGATCTATTCTATCTAAAGTAAGACTCGATACAAGACGAAGTCGACAGATGTAGTGCACCAACATTCGGACTCCCACGTAGTGTCCGAGCCTTTCTTATGCTCCCACTTGATCTTGACTTGATCAATTTGTTTGTTTTCGCAATTGCGTCACGTGAAACGTGCCATGTATTCCACTCAACTCTTCCGGTAGCTCGAGGCGATAAGCCACCTTGCGAACCATGTTCGATGATTTTAAATGGCCCGATAAACCTCGGGCTAAGTTTCTCTCTTTTCCTGAATCGGATGACACCCTTCCTTCGGGAAAACTTTTAGCATAACTATATCACCTATTTCCTATCCTTTGTCCCCCTTTTTGATCAGGTTGTCTTTTGACTATTCAGTCACTGAGACCATCAGCATACTTACTTGACACTAGTTTTATATTAACAAGCGCTCTACATAGGTCACAATGTTATTTAGGCTACAACTTGTTTTATTGCCTAAACTAATTGGTCGCCATCTTACCTCATACCTCGTCATTCGGGTATGCAATATTGCTGTCATCGACCCTTTGCGTGCTTATAATTTCATATCTAGTCATTCACACTATAACATGAATACATTCTTTATTACTTTTGTGTCCGTGATCATATCACGCCATATTTAGTTTTACATCAACTTTTCATTCTTAAGAATCTTTCCTCCGAATGCATCATCTTACAGCTTTCGGCGTTAGATCTATATTCTTTAGTACTAACCATTTTCTAATTTCTCTCTCGGTATTCATAGGTGTTAGAACATCGTTACTTTACTAAAACTGAATTTTAGTTTGATGTTTCTTTGTATTTGCGACCCAATGGTCATTTTGTTCCCGTAGACCTTTACATTGTTTATAATCTGGAAGTTATGGTGATCCCATGGATCACCTTCTATTCGTTTGACCTTGACCGTAGTCTAAGGTTACACTCATTTTCTTTCGGATTATCTTTCCGACTCTATGACTTCTTATGTATTCTTCACGTCGGTTATTTTATTCATACTGTTATTTGGTTTATACCCCTATTTCCTTTCAACCCGTTACCCGGGTTCTTGATCTTGATATTTTTAACACTCTGGTTTCATTGGTTTGCATTTTCCCTTTCATACTCTTTTATGACCTATCCCATAGATTCAATAATATTTCACGCTTTCATTATCCAGGTTGCGCTTACTTGGGATATCAACTACTATACTTTATTCGACCCGCCCAACATTAAAGTAGTTGAACATGACTATTGAAATTTCTGTTTTGCAAAAATTTTATCGTTTTCTCAGTCATAATTCTTAATCCGAGTCTCTTGACTTTTAATTCGCGATCTTGACTGTTGGTTACGCATTTGTCTGAAAACATACTTATTAATTAAGTATTTTATCGATATTATTTTCATAGCAACCTTTTCGTCATTCCTTAAGACTTTGTTTCTCGATTTATTTGGTCGTATCAGTAAAGCCCACTGCTTTTACTCAACCAAGTCTTTTATTCTTTCACCCGTCTGGTTTGACTTGTTCGTGTGAGTTCCATCTCCTATGACAGACAACTTTATCCTTATGCTTTGACATTCTAAATTGTCGATTCATATTTTCGTTTACTTGATTCTTATCTCTTCCCTTGGGCTCATTATCTTAATGTAATATGTTCCCATTATCCGGCTCCCGTTTACTTTTATTATCAAGCACTTTACTTAATTAATCCTTACACCACCTTTCTTTTGTCAGCGACCCTTAGGTCTGTTTCTTTTACAAATGTCCCGAAGGCCCATGTCTCAAGTCTTATTTGGTAAACTACTGTTATTGTTATTCGGCCTTTGGGGTTTACTCGTCCTTATTCTAACGTTTTCATAATGTTTGTCTTATTAATTCTTTTACATATTCACCCTCATCAAGGTGATTATCGTTCTCCCTCAGGAGGAATTTATTAATAACATGTTACTTGGGTATCTACCTGTCACGGCCCCCGACCCGGTTTGACCCGTTTCAGGAGCCGCGGTACAGAAAACCCGTGGTATTTATTTAATTGAGTTTAACAGCGGAAGTTTATCATCAGGATCTTTTTAAAGCTAATATTTTCCCGATTATTTTTATTTCACAATTCGGGATAAAACCCCGGTAATTTACAATCATTTGATTTCACTAAGAAATCTTTATTTTACAAAACATATTTATTTTATAATGAGCCACTTCCTTAAGCTTGCAGTGCTTCACAACACTTTTCCTGAATTTACAACAGATCACCTGAAACATGTTTGAAAAAGGTTTTGTCAGCGGGAAATACTGAGTGAATCATTCTATTTACTAAAATGACACATTTGATATAATTTACAGTATTAAGGAAGATTACAATGTTTCTGATATCAAACCAATTACCCACAGTACTTTATCACTCGACCCATTGGCCCATTCGTCCAATGGTGTCTGTGATTATGGTCATATCACCCCTTGGCTGCCCCAATGGTGAAGATTATCAAGTAATGTATACAAAACCCCACATACCGGCTGTAATATGGTGATTACATAAACTTAATCCCTGTAATTATAACTTTGAAATAAATAGGGTTTTGTAAAACAATTTGATAAAAAGAGAATGACTCACATTGCAGATTTAATTTGAGCAGAGTCTAGTCTATGGATTAGCCTTGTTAACCTAATTTAAATAATAATGCACACAAAACTGGGTTAGTAATCAATACAGCATTTACGATAACTCACGAGATCAACTATCACAACGAATGACAAAGTGCTATGCTTAAACATCCATCGAATTAACGACTAATGACAAAGCATCACCCTAATGTGGGCAGCACTTAAACATCCATTGAGTACATTGATCGATCGGAAAATGAATCGTAATAGCGATCGAGTTATTACCCTGTTTTGCGGCAGAAATTCAAGATTCGTGTGTGTTTTTAGTAGTATACAGGACGTAATTCAGTGTATAGTGCGAGTTTGTTCGACGTTTTAATTCCAGAAATCAAGTGCCGATGTCCCCTATTTATACTCTAATTTTGGACAGGCTTACGGACCGTAAGCCTTACCCTTTACGGTCCGTAAGGTGCATGGAATCTTTATAGGTCTGCCACCTCAGGGACTAGCCTTGCTGACTTGACACCGACCAGGCTTACGGACCGTAAGACTAGTCCTTTACGGTCCGTAAAGTGACACGACATCACTATAGGGTTGCTGAGTGTGGGACTAGGCCTGATGAGTTGATAACTTCGTAACTTAAAATTTTGACAACGTAATTTAAAGATAATCGTAAAGTAGGATTTTACCCCCCTTGAGTTTTAGGGGCCCTAATCCTGATTCTGAAATTTCTGAAAATTTTAGGGTTTGCGTAGAATCACTCGGGTGTCTCAATTAGGGTTTCTTATTGGACAAATTAATTAAATAAATATGACTTTTGATGAGGGTTGTTACATTCTCCCCACCTTAATAAAAATCTCGTCCTCGAGATTTACTGGAATAAGTGTGGATACTTTCGCTTCATTTCTGATTCCAGCTCCCAAGTGTATTCAGCTCCTCTCTTTGAATCCCACTTTACTTTAACTAGCACTAGTCGTTTGTGCTTGAGAAACTTCACTTTTCTGTCTTCTATCTGAAGAGGTTTCTCAACAAATTTTAACTTTTCGTTTACCTCTATGTCTTGAAGAGGTACTACCAAAGATTCGTCTGCTAGACATTTCTTGAGATTGGATACATGAAATACATCATGTACTCCAGCTAACTCTTTTGGTAGTTGTAAACGATAAGCTACTGGTCCTATACGTTGGATCACTGGAAATGGTCCTACGTATCTTGGACTTAGCTTTCCTTTCTTACCGAATCTAACAACTCCTTTCCAAGGAGAAACTTTCAACAGTACTCTGTCTCCAATTTGAAATTCTAACGGCTTGCTTCTATTGTTTGCATAACTCTTCTGGCGATCTCTAGCCGCTTCAGTCTTTCCTTGATTTGGGTGATCTTATCAGTCGTCTCTTGCACAATCTCCGGACCTGACAATTGACTTTTTCCTATTTCTGCCCAACAAACTGGAGTTCTGCACTTTCTTCCATATAGTGCTTCAAATGGGGCAGTTTCAATACTTGAATGATAACTATTGTTATAGGAGAATTCAATTAATGGTAAGTGATCGTCCCAATTCCCACCAAAATCTATTACACATGCTCGGAGCATGTCTTCTAGAGTTTGGATCGTCCTTTCACTTTGCCCGTCTGTTTGTGGATGATATGTCGTGCTTAAGTTTAGTCGAGTTCCCATTGCTTTCTGGAAACTTGTCCAAAAATGAGAAGTGAATCGACTATCTCTGTCTGATACGATGGAGAGTGGAACTCCATGTAAGGATACGACTTCATCTACATACAACTTTGCCAATCTTTCCATGCTAAAGGTTTCTTTCATAGGTAGAAAGTGAGCAGATTTGGTTAATCGATCCACAATTACCCAAATCGCATCATTACCTTTTCTGGTCTTGGGTAATTTAGTAACAAAATCCATTGTTATAAGTTCCTATTTCCATACTGGCATCTCTAATTGTTGTAGTAGACCTGAAGGTTTCTGGTGTTCTGCCTTAACTTGTGAACAAGTAAGACACTTAGAAACATATCTAGCTATATCTTTCTTCATGCCTATCCACCAAAAATTCTTTCTTAAATCTTGGTACATCTTATTGTTTCCTGGATGCATAGTATACCTAGATTTATGGGCTTCTTCTAGAATTTTATGTCTTAATTCTCCTTGCTTAGGTACCCAAATTCTACTTTTGTGGAATCTCCAAATTCCATCAACTCCTTGTTCCAATTCTTTTATTCGTCCTTTCATTCCTTCAACAACATCCTTTATTGCTGTTTCTTGAACATTTTTCAATTGCTCCATTAAATCTAATTGTAAATTTAATCTCAGAGCACGAACTCGTCGTTGTTTTTCATGATACTTACGACTTAAGGCATCTGCAACTACATTTGCCTTTCCTTCGTGATACTGAATATCACAGTCGTAATCACTTAAGATTTCCATCCATCTCCTTTGCCTCATGTTTAACTCTTTTTGCCCGAATATATATCTTAGACTTTTATGATCTGTATAGATAGTAAACTTACTTCCGTACAGATAATGTCTCCAAATTTTCAGGGCAAAAATTACGGCTCCTAATTCTAAATCGTGAGTCGTATAGTTTTCTTCGTGCTTTTTCAATTGCCTTGAAGCATATGCAATCACCTTTTTGCGTTGCATAAGCACACATCCTAATCCTAATTTTGAAGCATCACAATATACTTCAAAATCTTCAGTTCCTTCTGGTAAGGCTAAGATTGGAGCATTGGTTAGTTTCTGTTTCAAGATCCTAAAAGCTTCTTCTTGTTTAGGTCCCCATTCAAACTTAACTGCTTTACAGGTTAACTTAGTTAATGGTACAACTATCTTGGAAAAATCCTTAATAAACCGTCTATAATATCCAGCTAATCCTATAAAACTTCTGATTTCCATTGTTGACTGTGGAACCTTCCATTTGGTAATTGCCTCTATCTTAGCAGGATCTACATGAATACCTTCATGATTCACCATGTGTCCTAAAAATTGCACTTCTTGCAACCAAAATTCACATTTTGAGAATTTGGCGTACAGTTTTTCTTTTCTTAACAAAGTTAAGAGTACATGCAAGTGCTGACAATGTTCGTCCTGACTTTTGGAATAAATAAGTATATCGTCTATAAAGACAATTACAAATTTATCCAAATACGGTTTACAGATCCTATTCATCATGTCCATGAATGCAGCAGGAGCATTTGTTAATCCAAAGGGCATGACTGTAAACTCGTAATGACCATACCTAGTTCTAAAAGCAGTCTTAGGTATGTCTTCTTCTTGTACCTTCAATTGATGATATCCAGAGCGTAAATCGATCTTAGAAAAATATCTAGCTCCTTGAAGTTGATCAAACAGATCATCAATCCTAGGTAATGGGTATCGATTCTTAATTGTAACTTTATTCAATTCTCTATAATCAATACACATTCTCATTGAACCATCCTTTTTCTTTACAAACAACACTGGAGCTCCCCAAGGGGATGAGCTAGGTTGTATGAATCCTTTATTTAGTAATTCATCTAATTGCTTTTTCAGTTCTAACATTTCGGTAGGAGCTAACCGATAAGGTGCCTTGGCTATCGGTGTAGTTCCAAGAATTAGATGAATCCTGAATTCTACTTCCCTATCTGGTGGTAATCCTGGTAATTCTTCTGGGAATACCTCTGAGTATTCTGAGACTATTGGTATTTCCTTAAGATCTTTTCCCTTAGTATTAATGATTACCGAAATCATATACACTATTCCTTGTTTTCATTCATAATTAGCAATTTTCATTACTGATATGAACTTCATGGGCTTGTGTGGTTTATCTCCTGTAATCATGATTACTTCTCCAGTAGGTGCCTGAATTTCTATGGAATTCTTATCACAAAGAATTCGAGTATGGTTGGCTATTAACCAATCCATTCCTAATACAACATCAAATTCAGCTAATTTCATAGGTAACAGATTTGCAACAAATTTATGACCTGAAAGTTCTATTCCTACTTTTTGCAAAACCTGATCTATTTTAACTGAATTCCCATCTGCGGTTTCAACTGTAAAAATCTGCCTAATGTTGGTTAAAGGTAACTTAAGAGCTTGACAGAATAAAGTATTTATAAAACTTTGGTTTGCACCAGAGTCAAATAATACTTTTGCGTATACATTGTGAACTAAGAACGTACCAGCTATTACAGCTGGGATGAGTTCTGCTTCTTGAGTGGTTAGCTGGAATGCTCTGACATTCTTTTTAGTAGCTCCTTCGGTTGCCTTGGGTTTGTTGTCTACTGGTTTGATCAATTTAGGACATTCTGTTTTATAATGCCCTGCTTCTCCACAGTTAAAACATATTATGGTTTTCTTTCTGCAGTTTTTTTCACGATGTCCTATGCCCTTGCAAAGGTTACAAGTTACATTACATTTTCCATAATGCTTCCTTTTGCAATTTCTACAGAAAGGTGGATTTGAAGATTGCCCTGCTCCTCTTCTCTTGAAATTATTACTATTACCCACCCGAAATCCTTGGGTAATTTTCTGAGCTAATTCCTTTTTCCTGTTTTCGTCTTGCGTACGTACCAATTCATCAGTTAGGGTGTTGGCTAGTTCCACTGCATCGTCAATAGTGCGAGGTCTCGCAGCTTTAACGATATTGCGGATTTCGCTAATTAATCCCCAAATATAGCGAGAAATGAGTACCGGTTCTGGCGAAGCCAGCGTTGGTACCACTCTAGCATATTCAAAGAATGTCGAAGTATAACCGCGACAATCCACATTCACCATCCGATGGTTTAGGAACTTATTTGCCATTTGGTCTTTTTCATATTCAGGACAGAATTTTCTTTCTACAAGAATCTTAAATTCTTCCCTGTTCATGGCGTAAGCCCTATTTCTTCCTTTAGCTTGTAACACCGTGTTCCACCATTCGAGCGCCCCTTCTTTAAAAAGATTTGACGCATACATGACCTGATCATCCTTGTCACATTTACTTATGGCAATTACTGCCTCGGTTTTCTCTAACCAAAGCAGTGATGCAGTTGCTCCTTCATTGCCTGCAAATTCAGTGGGTTTACAAGCAAGAAATTCTTTGAAAGTGCAACCAGGTGTTGCGGCTTTCATTTTCTTAGGGAGCGGAGCTTGCCGTGGTTCATTATCGTGATTAATATGATTATTGCCTCCATTTACACTATTACTGAAGTTATCTTCAGAAATACGTTTACTAGGAATAATTTGTTGAGGTTCGGCAGGTTTTTTAACAGCAGCAACGATTGCTGGAATAGCATTGGCTATTCCTTGTGCAATGATATCCTCGATATCTTGCCTAGTTAATAATTGTTCTTCATGGATTTGCTCGGATTCATTTACTTCATTTACAGGCTCATTACCAATGTTTGCCATCTGATAATTAATATATATAATTAGTATAAAAGAAATAATCCAATGTCACAATTAATTGCACATAATCACGTATACGAATATACAAATAAAACTGCAAATTTTCTAAAATTCCATTTTTATAGATTATATCATGTCTCTATATACATCCGTTTTATTATTTTATATTACACATACTGCTTCATATTACTAACCATAATTTCAAAAACCTCCTATCTTTCCTCATATGTTTTTCTAAAAACGAAGCTCCCTTTCATCATACTTTCAGGCAATTTGTCCCCCTATCTCCCGGGTTCTACTTCCCGCATCCATCAGCTCTTCACCAAAATGGCGAAGTTCAGCCAGATTTTCGTTACTCATTGGTGGATTGGGTAGAGGTTCTGGATCAAACTGGGGAAGAAAGGAATAAGGATCATTGACAATGTTTTCAAATTGCCAGTCATTCGTCCACCATTCATCCATTCCTACCGGTTGGTTATGGACTATTGGTTCTGGGATTGCTGGTTCAAAGTTCATAGGGATTGGATTTTCGATAGGACGGGTAAAAATATTTGTATTGACAGGCTGAATAGTTTCACAGCTTGCCAATAGAAAATCTATTTCTTCCTGAAAAGTCCTTCCTTAGTTTTGTTTGGAGCTTTCTCCAATTTCCATCTGAGTTGGTCTAGAACCTTGTCCAACTTCCATTTCTATTTCCTTAGAGTATTCCTTAAACTGCCTTTCCATTTGCCTAGAATCTTCTTTGACTTCAGTCTCTATCTCCTGAAGTCTAGCACTTTTCCTGGTTATAATTTCTTTTCCTTTTTCTAAAGGATTGTTTATTTTAGGAAGTTTAGTAGCTGGCTTTTTCTTACGTATACGACTCCCCCATACGTATTTCCTTCTTTTCTTTGGTTTTGGCTTTTTCAAAGGTGGTGCGTTGAATTCTACCGGTTGTTCTATATCGGGAAAGTATCCAGTAAATTCTTTGGAAACTTCTATATTCACCGGGTAAAGATTGAGGTTTTGAAAGGCTTCAGATATCTCACTCATGCTGATGTGGCATATATGCAAAATGCATAAAATACTAAGTTAAAATCTTACAATAAATTTCATAAATAACTTTTAAGTATTATTACATATTGCATACCAATTTATTACAAAGATAACTGAAAATATACTAAGGTTGATTGGAAATTTATTTATTCATTGTGGAAGGTTTCTAGATTTGTAGGGAAAAAAACTTGAATTTAAAAATTTGCATTTTCTGCTACTGTGGCTAGCATATACAAATTTGCCCATTTCTCATCTAGATTGTCTTCCCAAGGTGATTTATCGATTAATTCCTGGGTTTCCCGTTTAATCTTCTTTTCTCGGATTTGCTCTTTACTTTTCTTAATAATCATACTCCTTTTTCTAGGAGAAAGTGGTTCCTCATATTGTGTTTTTCGCACAAATATTCCTTCTTCAGGAATTATAGGGAGTTTTGAGGATTTGGTTTGGGATGTACTACCCTTCTCGTTGGATGATCTATCTAATTTAAGATAGATGCTTGACAGCTTTTTCTTACCCATACTGTAACTAACAAATAATCAGTTAATAAAACACATAATCACATAATAGTAATCAGGAAAAATTAAGTATTTTATAAATACTTAATTAGCTTAACTCAGTGGCTCTGATACCACCTTTTTCTGTCACGGCCCCCGACCCGGTTTGACCCGTTTCAGGAGCCGCG